>PVJX010047753.1:0-11758 GCA_004027295.1 Dolichotis patagonum
AAAAAAAAAAAAAAAAAAAAAAAAAAAAAAAAGAAACCCTCAGCTAAGTAGAGAAAAAGTAGGACCCAGGTAATCTGAGATGCTCAATGTACTTTAATATACTACTTCATTCAATAAATATCTATTAAATATCAACAGTGTTCTGATATCTAGTCTCAGGTATCCAGACAGTCCTCGTTAATCTTCTACTATAGTGGGAATCTGAAAAAAAAAAAACCTTATACTATAGTGGGAGAAGATAGCTAATTGTAAGTAAAGAATATATACAAAGGATAATGTATGAATTTGTGTTATCTTAGGAAAAAGGGAAATTTTTAAATGGTAAAGGTAGCGTTTACCGAGTTCCTGATTTATGACAGGTACTATGCTAGCAAGTTTTGTAAATCTAATTACATTTGATCATCACAAGCTCTGCAAGACACACATTATCACCTTTTTCGCTGAGGTGAACAATTTGAATAAACTAACACTAAAACAGTGTCTAAGAAACTTGACTAAGGTTCCACTGGGAGAACTAGGCAGGCTGGGATGCGAGCCTGGGTCTAACAGTAGAGCCTGGGTTACTTGCATCATACTGAACCACCTCTCCAGGACTTTATTAACATGAATACCCACCTCTAATTTCTTTGGTAAACTTGACACGCTGAGAATCTGTTAGAGGTTTGGTCTGTTCATTGATGTTCTGAATGTCTAAAACCTCACACATGAACTCAATGATAGGCTGGGCCCGATAGAAAGCAGTTGCAGATACTAACAGAGAAAAAAGATATTTAGCTTCAGGGAAAAGAAGGGCGCCAAGCAAACAAAAAGCCAAGAGTTAAGAGGTAAAGAGAGTTCCATCATACCATCGATGTTCAGCATCATATTCCACATGGCAGGTCTCACAGACTGATGAAAGCCAAACCAAACCTCTCTGCCCCCTCCCAGAGGGTGGTAGTAACCTTCGGGAGGCGAGAAAAAAGATCGACCCACTGGAGTGTACCTGAAGAACAGGAGTTCGCCATGTTTCACAATAAGAACTGGAAAGTCTTTCACTTCCTTCTCAATTCTTTTGTACTGAAGTTTGAACTGCGATTTAGGTAATAACCTTTCAGTGGTTAACCTTAAGACCAGTGGAGACCAAAAAGTCTCACCTTTGCAAGAAAGAATCTGAAAGTACTAACCTCATAGAGGGAAGATGCCTTGTGATAACGTCGAGTGCTTGTACTGAGTCATCTGGGACTTCACTCAAGTGCCCAGCTAAAGCTTCTAAAAGCAACTGAAGGCTCACAACCGACACCCATTGAACAGAGACTTTGAAGGTTTGGTCTTTGCCCTCGCCAGGGAGGGTCACTTCCATGTCAACCTAGAGAAAAACACATACATACATACAAACATGAATGTCTATAAGGTCTATAGGAAAGATCCCAAGGATGTTCAATATGGTATATACATAAAGATATCTATTATTTTCTGTCACCACAAAACATTGGAAAAACTTAAGTGTCATTGGTTGGGCAATAAGTTAAATGGAATATTATACAATAGTTTTTAAAAAAGCAGATGGTACAATCCAGATAAACCTTGAAAACAGTAAGCCAAACATAATAGGACAAATATTGAAGATTCTACTTAGAATAGTCAAATTCATAGATACAAAAAAGGAGAACTGTGGCTGCCCAGGACCAGGGGCAGTGAGGTATGAGGAGTTATTGCTTAATGGAATCTGTTGGAGATGACAAAGTTCTAGAGATGGTGGTAATGGCTGCACAACAATGTAAATGTATTTAATGCCAGTGAATTGTAGACTTAAAAATGGTTAAACTAGGTGTGGCGGCATACTTTGGTTACGCTCCGCCTCGTGGTGGCATACTTCTGTAATTCCAGCAAGAGGCAAGAGGATCATAAATTTGAGCCCAACCTGGTCAGCGCAGTGATACAGTGAGACACTGCACCAAAATAAAAAATGAAAAAGTGCTGGGTTGATTAGTGTGAAAGGCCTGGGTAAGGTACCCAGGACTGAAAGGGGTAGAATTAAAATAAATCAGGTATTGTGGTACATATCTGGAATCTCAGCCAGGTGGGAGGCTGAGGCAGAAGGATCAGAAGTTTGAGCCAAGCCTGGGTAACTTATTGAAACCCTGCCTCAAAACAAAATTTTTAAAGAGAGCAGAAGAAGCTGGGCATGGTGGTACATGCCTGTAATCCCACCACTTGGGAGGCTGAGGCAGGAGTACTGCAACAAGTTTGAGGCCATCCTGGGTGAGTTCAAGGCCAGCCGGGACTACATAGTAAGACACTGTCTCAAAAACAAACAAATAAACAAAAAAACTGAGGACGTAGCTCAGAGGTAGAGCACTTGCTTAGCATGTGTGAGGCTGAGTTAAATCACCAGTACTGCAAAAGAAGAAAAAAAAAAGTTTAAAATAGTGAATTTTATGTCATATATATTTTATCACAATTAATTTGTGGTGGCACATGCATGAATACCCAACACTTGAGAGGCTGAGGCAGGAAGGTCACAAGGCAGTAAATCTGAGGCCACACTGGGCTACAATAGGGAGTCTGTTAGGGAGTTATGGACTCCATAATGAGACCCTGTCTCAAAAAAAAAAGAAAAATTCATAGGATGATGTTACTTATATACATATACATTAATAACACACTTAATATACCTAAAATGTGCATATCAAACTATTAGAGTTCTCTTCAAAAAAGAAAATAAAACAAGTAGGAGAGGTTAGAAATAGCATTTCCTGATTATGTAAGTTTATAAAGAACACATATTCATGTACTAATTTTTAAATTTAATGTTTTTTTGCAGTACTGAGATTGAACCCACAAACTTGTACAAGGTATGTAAGTACTCTACCACTGGACTACAACTCCAGTCCTACTTCTTTAATTTTAAAAATAAATGCTTAAAAGAGTACTGTGTATTATAAATCTGTTTTCTCAAGTAACAACTCCATCGTTCAGATTCAGGTAACACTTCGTTAAAGTACACTGTTAATGCGAGATTTTGAGATATACATACAGAAGACAAAAATCTAAATTTTAATGTTCATTTCCTTTTCAATTACTAGGTAACTAAGGAAAACAGAATATAGACAGAGTAACAAATCTATTATAACCATGGAAAATAACTCTACAAATGGAAGTGTTACTAGAAAAGAAAACATTTTTGTCATGTAATGACTACTACACAACCTAAATCCTTCTTGCTGTTGACACTTACCCTATCACGTCCAATTGGCAGTGGATGTGCTGTGTACATGTTTCTTTTGCCATCATAGCCAGGCTGTCGATCACCAAATATCTGCATTTTGAAATGCCGCACCATTGTATCTACTACCTCCCTTAACAGTAATAGAGGCATTAGCAGTTAGCATGAAGAAGTGGTAAACAGTAAGCATCACCATCCTTCAAATATCTAAATTCACACCAGTAATCCCAGCACTCTGAGAGGCTGAGGCAGGAGGATCAAAAGTTCAAACCCAGCCTGGATAACTTGGTAAGATTTTCTCTCTCAAAATCAAAAAATGAAAAGGGATGGGTAACTTTGTAAGATTTTCTCTCTCAAAATCAAAAAATGAAAAGGGATACAGTTCATTCCCAAGGTCCTGGGTTCAAACCCCAGTACCACAAAAAACAAAACCCACTACATTCAGTTTAATATGACTTGGAAAACGTAAGAATCAAAGTTATAATTAATGGGCTGGGGATTTAGCTCAGTGGCATAAGCGCCTGCCTGGCAAGTGCGAGGTCATGAGTTCGATCCCCAGTACCGCAAAAAAACAAAAACAAAAAACAAAAAACAAAGTTATAGTTAATTTAAGTAATTAAAAAATTAATTAACCAAAGAAAGATAGTAACAAGTGAACAAAAATAACTACAAGATGGTAACAAAGGGGGCAGTAAAAGGAAAGTGAGCATATAATTTTTGGCATCTTCTTGAGCCTCTCTTTTCAAAATCTTCTCTTATAATAAATGGCTTCACAAGAAGAATCTATTTTAGCCAGGTATGGTGGTGAATGTCTGTAATCCCAGAACTCGTGAGGCTGAGGCAGGAGGATTGCTGTGAGTTCAAGACCAGCCTGAACTACATAGTGAAACCCTGTCTCAAAATAAACAAGCAAAAACAAACAAAATCTATTTCTTTTTTTTTTTTTTTGGTACCGGGATCGAACTCACGACCTCACGCTTGCCAGGCAGGCGCTTAAGCCACTGAGCTACATCCCCGGCCCATAAAATCTATTTCAGATATCTAAATTTAACATTGGATTTTCATAATCAAAAGATATTTGTTATCAAATTGATGTACTGGTTTGGAAAACACAATTCAGAAATCTAGGGATCAGTACATGCACGATACTCAAGTGAGTAATTAATCCCTTTGTCTAATTACAATTTATTATTCTTCATATTGTCTTGTTTCATTCTAAAGAGTTTCCAAACAGTGTGCATGGGAGAATGTCCTAAAATATTCGCATTCCAAAAAAGATATTGATATAGTTTCTTTTTTTTTTTTTTTTTTTGGTACTGGGGATCAAACTCATGACGTCATGCTTGCCAGGCAGGCGCTTATGCCGCTGAGCTAAATCCCCAGCCCTTTGATATAGTTTCTTATAGAATAAAATCGTTTCTCTCAGGCTTGGGATGTGGCTCAGTGGCAGAGTCCTTGTCTTCCATGCACAAGGTCCTGGGTTTAATTCCCAGCACCACACACACACACACACACAGACACACAAAATCCTTTCTTTCCATCAAGTGTGCATAGCTTTACTAAAAAGTGTTTTTGTGTATTACACAGATGCCAGCCGACACTGCATGCAGACCCTGAAATAAATGCAGCAGCAAGGAGACAAATATACAATTTTAGATATGGACAAATCTGGGTGTGTGAGATTTTTGAATACTAAAGTGAGTGAAAAGTTTTGTGCTTTTTCTTACCAATGTTAGTGAGCGCTACATGTCAGAACTATATTACAGCCAAAATATACCACAAATAGTTAATGCATTAATATTACTACAAATGCAATCTGTGGAACGATCACATTCACACATCAAATCATGCAATTTAAAAGACTGATGGGAGGGCCAGGGATTTAGCTCAGCAGTGTAGGTGCCTGCCTGGCAAGCTCAAGGTCATAAGTTCAGTTCCTGGTACCAAAAAAACAAAAACAAACCTCCCCTCCAAAAAACTGATGGAGAAATGTACTAGTACCATACCTTCCCATTTGAAAAATCTGATTTAAGAACTACATACACATTTTGCCTAGGAGTGGTGACATACACCTGTGATGCGAGCACTTAGGAAGCTAGGCAGGAGGACTGCACGTTTGAGGACAGGCTGAGCAACTTAGACTGTGTTAAAATTTAAATTTTTTTAATTAAAAAAAATCTGAAAATGTAGCTCAGTGGTACAGCATTGCAAACCATGAACAAGACCCTGGGTCCCATACCCAGTACTATAAAGAAAACAAAAAATAAACAAAACTACATTTTTTTTTCATACTGGAGAAGGGTAATTTCTCATCTTACATTCTTAAATTATAAGCTTAAGGAATTTTATAATGGAGATATATTTTCTTTCTTTCTTTCTTTCTTTCTTTTTTTTGGGTAACGGGGATCGAACTCTCAACCTCGCGCTTGCCAGGCAGGCACTTAAGCCACTGAGCTAAATCCCCAGACCAATGGAGATATATTTTCACCACTATTCTCACTTAGTCTTCATATCCTTGTAAAGCAAATGGGTCAATGATTACTGTCCTCAAAAAAGAAAAAAATTGAGGCTGGACGTGTATAGCTCTGTGATAAGGAACTTGCCTAACATGAAATCCTGGGTTCAATTCCAGGAAGGAAGGAAAAAAAAATCAGAATGGGCACATGACTGCCTGGTGTCACACAATGATTAAGTGGTGAAGCTACATGATCTTGGACGAGTTACTAAATTTTTCATGTACTCGTTCTTTCATATGTAAAATTATAGTATTAATAAATAACAACTCAAAATGTGGTTGCATTAAGCAAAGATATATACATTTCACACAAGAAGCTACTCATTTTGACTTCATGGGACATCCTTTCAGAATTTTCTCATTCTCCTGAGTCACCAATTTTAACCTTTACTGGATTATTCTCTTCAGCAAAGACTCTGTAATTTTTCTCATCTTAAAATTAAACTTATTTAGCTAGGTATGGTTGTACGGCCTGCAATTCCAGCACTCCAGGAGGCTGAGACAGGGATTTCAAGTTTGAGCCCAGCCTGGGTAAATCTGTGATCCTGTTTCAAAATTTAAAAAGGTCTGGGGCTGTAGCTCATTGTGAAGACCATGGATTCAATTTCCAGTATTTCAAGCAAAATAAAAAAATGATCGAACGAACAAGTTTTCTTGACCTCATTCCTCCATTTTTAAACTGCCTGTTTCTCTGTTCCCCTTGGCATCAAAATCTTTTTAAGGAACTACTCTTCTCCTTTCTCTTTTATACACCGAAACTTTTGGCCTGCCTGGCCGCACTGAGTGAAGAGGAATTTCCTGTTTAATAACAACAAACACCTGTCCTCGCAGGCGCACGCATGTGGGAGCAGGTTGAGATACTGTTATCAGTAATCACTGCATGCAGCTCGCCAAGCTGCTCAAGCTCCCATAACTGATGCACTCAGTTCCCACAGAACATGTGTGGCCCGCGCCTGAGCAGGAGTTAGCACGGCACTGCGCCCTTCCCTATGTGGCATTCTGTGGTCACCCACAGTCCTTGTTCAAATCCTGTGAAATTAAGTCATGCAAAACCCTGCTAACATCACATAATAATCTTAAAGGTTTACGTCCTGTGAGGCTACAGTAGTAGCTCTCCAGGGCTGAGTTAGACACAGCTCTCCTCAAGGTTTTTTTCCTCCACCAAAGTTATTTTTAGCAAGGTCTCCAGTGAGCTCCATTTTGCAGAATTCGATGTTCCTTGAACGTTAGATGATAACACTTCCCACCTTCAAACATCTTCCCATGCTTCCAGGGTACCACTGTCTTTTGGTTTTCTCCTTTGGAAGCCTCTCCGAGCCGCCCTCCCTGCCGATTCCTCCTCACCTCAAACTTCAATGAGCTCAACCTTGGCATCTCATTTTCTCGAGCCACACTCACTTCCTACATGGGTCTCAACCAGTCTTGAGGCTTTACCCACCAAGGTAGTCACCACTCTCCAACGTCTCCCTCAGCTTGGACTTGTCCCTCGCATCCAACTTCACACGTTTGGCCTCTTGCTCAAGGTCTCCACCAATATATCGGACAGACATTGCAACCTTAGCAGGTCTAAAACCCACAGGGGTCCTCACCTGCCTTCCCTGCTACCTTCTCTCAGTTCTCCTCATCTGATAAACGGCAGACCTCTTTCCTCACTTGCTCAGAACAAAACCCCTGTAATTAATCATGACTCATTTCTTTCCTTCACATCATTCCATATTCAATCCATTAGCAAATCTCCTGGACACTACCTTCAAAATACAGTATCTTAGAACCTGGGGCTGACACGTAGCTCAAGGGGCAAAAAGCGTACTTGGCATGCACAAGGCCCTGATTCATATTCATTCACTCTCTCTCTCCAAAATAACAACAACAAAGAAACTTGTAGGACATACTCTCATCTGATCACTATTCTTATGCTTTGCATATCTAAACCACCATCCCTTCCCACCTGAATCAATCCAGATGACTCCTAATTGATCTCCCTGTTTTTTTCTTCTTTGGTACTGGGAATTGAACTCAGGACCTCATGCTTGCCAGACAGGCACTGTGCTGCTGAGCTGTATCCCCAGCCTGGCCCACCCACCCACCCTTCCTCTTTTCTTTCTTTCTTTCTTTCTTTCTTTCTTTCTTTCTTTCTTTCTTTCTTTCTTTCGATCTTTCTTTCTCTTTCTTTTCCTTCCTTCCTTCCTTCCTTCTTCTTTCAGTACTGGGGATTGAACCCAGGGTTTCACAAATACTAGGCAAGTGCTCTACCATTGAGCTATATCCTCAGCACTTTTTGAACTTCATTTGTTTGCAGCAGGGTCTCACTAAGTGGCCTAGCTAGGCCTGAATTTCTACCTCACTGCTTCAGCGTCCTGAGTAGCATAGATCATAGACACTGAGCCTGCCTGGGCATCCTTCTTTTTCTGATTATTTTCTTTTACACATTTCAAGAAGCTATCTCTGCTCTTCAAGTACTTAATACGCTCAATAGTCAGACAATTCTCTTGGCCAGACTCTGAAGTTAAGGAACTTGTTTACAACAATGCCGATTGCATGCTGGGTAAAACAGTGCAGACTCTTCCAATTTTGCCATGGTAAAATTTCTGAGATGTTTCTTTCAGAACAGTACCCATTCCCTTCATATGTACAGTATCACTTCTCCTATAAATTCACATGTATGTGGTGGCCAAAGAAGAATTCCAAGTTTTCTAAACAGCCTAGAGAACATACATCAGCTCCCTTTCCTCTTCTCAACTGTGTCTAGCATTTTGGTGAATTATTGGAAGGTGGTGGTTCCAGCCGTAGACAAGAACAGAAACTTTTACCTGTTTTGTTTATGTTATATTCTCACAGCACAGAACAATACCTGACAGGAAGCACTCAATACAGTATCTGTTGAATTGATTGAGATGTTTTGTTCTGTTTTGTTTGGTCTTGTGGTACTGGGTATTTAAACACAGAGTCTTCCCACTGAACCATATCCCCAGCCTATCTTCTTTTTTGTATTTTAAGACAGTGTCTTGCTAAGTCACTAAATTGCCCAAGCTGGGATTGAGCTTGAGATCCTCCTGCCTCAGCCTCCTAAGTGCTGGAATTACAGGCATGCCTCGTCAAATTGATGAATTAACCATCATCTCTACTTTTACTATGATTATCTCAGTTACACCATGGGAAAATAAATACAAGCTTACAAAAGCCAAATTGATAATCTACAGTGAAAAAGTAAAGTACAAAATATTTCATATGACGGCAAAAGCATTGTTTTGCTTTTGCCAAACAAAAGCAAAGGATGACTCTTAATATCAATGACTGGCCAGGTGGCATGGTGGTGTACACCTGTAATCTCGGCTACATGAGAGGTTGAAGTAAGAATGTCACAAGTTTGAGGTCAACCTGGGCAACTCAGCAAGACCCTGTCTCAAAATAAAAGGGGCTGGAGATATAGTTCAGTGTTCCCTACGAAATTTTAAACAAATAAAAATTTAAAAGATTGACTATTACTGCATGGAAACAGAGAAAAGTGGTTATACTTTTGTTAAATTTCTGCTCTACCAACTCCCAAATTTATCTCATCAGGATCCCTCCTGGACAATGTTGAAAATAAAGCTTTTCTCTGAACTTACTTTTCTCAAAACTCCAAGATAATCCTTCTGTCTTTATATTTCTCACATTCAACACCTGCACTTAATAATAAAATTCAAATTTTCATAGCCAGGCATGGTAGTACACTCGGTAATCCCAACACTCTGGGAGGCTGAGGCAGGTGTTTGGCAAATTTGAGCCTACTCTAGGAAACAGGGAAACTTAGTGAGACGATAAAAAAAATTTTTTTTTTTTAAGAGCTGGGATGTAGCTCAATACAAAGGTCCTAGGTTCAATTCCCAATACTGGAAACAAAACTATCCAGTTCTATCTCCCATAGACAATAATGTCTCCATATAGTTTTACAAATTTCTGCTATTCTTGGTCAGCAGGTAACCTCACTATTTAATTAAGTATGACTTACTAATTGGCCAATGATCCACCTAGCACTCTGCTAGGATAATCATATAAGAAACTTAACCTCAAAAAAAAAAAAAAAACTTAAACCTCACAGATAAAAAAAGAGCCTACATTTTGAAAGCATTCAGAAAATAATATGATATGTGTTAAATTATGTGCATATATAGGTGTAAGTATAAATTTTTTTTCTAATGCTTACCTGTTGACTCTACGAGGCCGTTTTTCTGGTTTAATATCCACGTCATAATGATACACCTCTATTTTAGGGATCTGAACCTGAAAATGATTGGCTAACAGGCGAATTGGTTTTCCAACAGTTCCAAGGCCAGGGCGACGGGGAGGCTGAAAGAGGCTGGTTGGAGGCCCTAAAGAGATCAAAAGACGTTTGCTGTGCTATTTGGTCATTAAGGAGAATAGTCCCTTCACAATGAGGATGATGATGACTGCTGCAATTATTGAAATCTTATAATCACTGAACACACTCTGATATAAAGAGTGTAGTGTATCTATTGACTTAAATTCTCCAGATTTTTAAATATTTTGTGATGTTGCTATTATTTCAAATATCAAGGACATCAAAATTAGACAGCATGAATTCCTCTCCGGGTGTGTAGTATTACACATTTCATGAATTCCTCTCCAGGTGTGTGGTATTACACATTTCATGATCACTAGTAACTCAATAGTGAGGCTAACAAAATTATATGCATTTAAAATAAAACCAGGAAGGCTGGGGGTTTAGCTCAGCGGCATAAGTAAGCGCCTGTCTGGCAAGCATGCGGTTGTGAGTTCAATTCCCGGTACCAAAAAAAAATAAAATAAAGTAAAACCAGGGGAAAAAATAATACAGAAAAAAGCCAGGGCTGGAGATGTAGCTCAGTGGTAGAGTCCTTACCTAGCACATGAGAGACCCTGGGTTTGACCCCAAGAACCACAGAAAAAAAGTAAATAAAACAAAAACATCTCTCAACTCTGGCAGCCACCACCCCCATAATTGGATAACTTGTTAATTTCCTACCAATTAGCCTGCTTTATTATAGATTGTAAAGACAGGAGATTAAATAGATGCTATGCTGATTAGTTCATTAATTTTGATACTAAAACAATACAGATAGTGCCATACCTTCTAATCTGTAACGTGATACTTTTAGAATTGGGACAACCTGAGTTTTCCTCATAAGGTTTAGTTCATTTACTCAATAAACACTGATTCATTCCTCTTGTGGTTAAATGGACTCAGGAAGAAGTTGAAGGCCCTGCCCTCAAAGAATTTATAATGTATACCAGTGTTGCTTCTTCATTTTTTTTGAGACAAGGTCACCCTATACAGTTCATACTGGCCTTGAACTCACTAAATAGCCCAGATTAGCCTCAAATTTATGGTGATCCTCCTGCCTCAGCCTTTTGAGTGCTGGGATTACAGGTGTGTGCCACCACACCCAGAAAGACCAGTGCTTCCTATTCTGAACATTTGACAAAGCTCTAGAGACTTGTATTTTATTTATTTATTTTTGGCCACTGCTTGATGATTCTACTAGTATCTAGTTGGATAAGAGTGATCCAGTTCACATTATCAATAGTGGCCAGCTTGAGAAATCCTAGTCTAGGCAGAATAGCCTCTCCAAATTATTTCAGTGATGATTCACAAGATATTGCACAAAAAGAAAAGATTCTATAAAATAAAGAAAATATTTTCTCCCTTCTTAAAATTCCAATGACAGCTATCATATTTAATTCTCTAGAAAGTCATGCAACAAATAAACCTGTTTAACTTTCTTTTTTTCTTTTTTTGAGTTGGGTCCTGCTGTGTAGTTCAGGCTAGCCTTGAACTTACTATGTAGCCCAGGCTGGTCTCAGGTTAGTGTCTAACTCACAATCCTCCAGCCTCAGCTTCCCAAGTGCTGGGATGTTTTTCTTTCTGGTACTGGAGACCAAATCCACGGATGCTCTACCACTGAGTTACATCCCAGCTCTTCTTATTTTTTTAAGAGACAAGATCTTACTAAATTGCCCAGACCAGCTAGATTTGAATTCACAAATTACCTGTCTCA
>PVJX010047754.1:0-11746 GCA_004027295.1 Dolichotis patagonum
TCTTGGAAACAACCTAAGTGCCCATCAACTGAGGAATGGATAAAAAAGTTGTGGCATTTTTATACAATGGAGTACTACTCAGCTATAAAGAATGATCACATCGAGATATTTATAAATAAATGGACACGACTTGAGACCATTCTCTTAAGTGAAATAAACCAAACTCACAAGGGTAAATATCATATAATCTCCCTAATATTAGATTTGATAAGAGTATATAAGACTATGGTAAGCATGAGTCCCCATCTCACAGCTTTGAAGTCTTTCAAAGTTTTCAATCAGTTGGAATGGTTTTATCCTGTTTTGTTTGACTGTATCATACATGATGATATGAATAGCAGTTTTGAAGAAAACAAAACATTATGGCAGGTATTGCTGATTTAATATCATCCTTCTTAGAAGTCCTACCATGCTTTTTTTTGTTCTACTACCATTGGTTCTATCACATTGTGTCTTATTGGAATTTGAATATGTGTGATAGCTCAAACAAATTTTTTTCTTTTTTATAAAAAATGAGGTATTACAGTACCCACTGAACATTTTCTGTTACTCGGTTCAGAAAGCCCTGTAATTCTTTCACTCTATGCATGGCTTTATACTATTGTGTTATGTTTGACATTATTGTATTTAAAACTATGCTCCACTATAGTAGAGTAAGAGATATGGTGTTAGCTACTGTTGATGTCCAGTTGACTTAATGTAAAGTACTGTGTTGCCTATGTTGTCCTGTTCTGATCTGCTCTGTACTGCCCCCTTTTGTTTTATTCTCTTTCAAATTAAAAAAAAAAAAGAAGTCATTGTTAATCTCATGCCATTACTTATCCCACAAAGGCAAATCAGAGAAAAATGGGGCAGCCTATCCAATTTCAACCTAAGAGAAATGCTGAGTTCACTGCTTTCCAGGGCTAGAACTGATCAAACCTCAGAAGTAACCCTGGAGACACAGTTCCTAAGTCACAATCACACAGGCGACCAGAGCCCCATACTAATACACACAAAGCCACGTATAATTAGGCACTGTCACACTTTAGGCAAATGCTTATAATGACCAGACATCACATACGTTGGCATGTAAAGTTGAAGTGTCACAATGTATCTCACAGACAAATCCACAAACTGCGTTTTTCGGGGAGCTCTCCCTTATCAGCTCCCCGTGGGCCTCCAGAATTCGCACCTAAAGCCTTTCCAGTCTTCTCGAATCTAAATCTGCAGACCTGAACCAGCCACCCCAGAGACCACTCTCTCAACTCACTGGTCTAACGGTCCCGCCAGGCGTGACGAAACGTCCAAATTCCCGCGAGAAGAGCGACCGACTACTATGCCCTCTGGGACATGTAGTCCAAAAGAGGGCCCACGCCTATTCCTCTCAGTAACTCGTCTTGAGTCCGCCCGAAAGGACTGCTCCAGTAAGTAATTCTCCCACGTCCAAATGCAGTTTTAGAACTATACCTCAAGACAGAGTGTAGCGCCGGGGTTGAGCCTCCTCTGCAACCCTAGCTCGCCACTCATACCATAGCCATATCCCCAGGAGCTCTCTGGTTGGAACCTGAATTGAGACGCAGTGCATTCTGGGTGGGATGTAGCGTTCTCTGATGCCGTACCTGGTTCGATACATTCGAGTCTGTCCAGGACCTCACTGCAGGCCGACTTCACTCAGGCTTTTACAAACTGCTCGCTGGATGCACATTTGGGCGTTTCCGGTAGGCGACGCTGAAGAGGCCCGGCAGCGGGAGGTGGGGGAAGGGCTGGAGCGGTCCGGTTTGTACCGGCCGAGGGTGGCTGAAGGAGCGGAGGCTGTCAGGCGGTGTTCAGTGTCTGCGGTAGGGGCACTGGGAAGCGCTATTCTTGTAAAGTTTGTTACTGATGAGTGACTGGAGTTGGAACAAAAAACTGATGGAGGTCTGTCAGTTTGTAATTTGAGTGCTGGAGATGTGTGATTGTGTGAGGGTGATGGCTTAATTGTGATGTGTATGATGGTATTGTTTGTGGTCCTGTGTTTGTGATGAAGGGTGTAGTGAGTGTGAGCGTGGCTAATTGTGTATAATTGTGATAGTTAGGGGTTCGTGCCTGACTTGGGTTAGTTTTTCCAGCATTTGACAAGAGTTGGTAACTACTGTGCAAACATTTTCTGGGCCTGGTGTGGTGCCACATGCCTACAATCACAGCACCCTGTAAGGCTGATGCAAGATTCCAAGTTCGATCCCAAATCTGTCATTACAAGAGAGCTTCTGTCTCAAAGATAATAAAGAAGGGATGGGGATGTTGCAAAAAGCCCTGCTTCAATTCTAGTGCCACCACTACCACCACCACCACAACAAAATTATGTGTTTTCTAGTGGTCCTCCCTTTCCATTGGCTACTCCGACTTCTCTGCTGCTGCTGCTCTTCCTCTCCCTCACGACCCTCTTCCCCACGATCTTGTTCTGGAGCTTTCTGGTTTTTCCTGATGATATTTTCCAGATTCGTTATGGTCATACTGTGCTTTGCTTCTTTAATTATCTATATGTGTTAGTTTATTTTTAATTTTGTGTGTGTGTGAGTGGTGCTGTAGATTTAGGCCTGAGCCTTTTCACGTGGCAAGTACTTACTAAGCTATACCCCCTAGTCCAATATTAATTTAACAATGCCAAACAAACCACCCCTGAACTCAGTAGAGGGGACAGCTGGTATTTATTCTCATGTTGACATTTGTTTTACAGGTTTATTATGTTCATTCTGCATTTGGTTAAGTTGTAGGATGAGTTCAAATCTGCATTTCTTCTTTTTGGGGCTCTGGCCAAAGGGTGTGGTTTCCAGGGCATTTTCTTTTCATGGTGGATCATCAAAGCACATAACAGATCATGCTCACACCCTTAAAACCTCTGCTTCTAAATATGTTAATATTATGTTAACTAAAGAAAGTTACACTAAGCTTAACATTAACTACACCCACAGTTAGAGAGCAAGGAAAGCTACCTGGCAAATAGGTGAATGTGTAAGCCAATTAGAGGACTGAGATTTCAGTCTACTACACTGAAGAATGGTTAGCTTCTTTTGTCTGATAATACTACGTTTTAGGTTTTGTTACTGTATTTTCAGAAATTTCATTTTCTTGAGCCTTTCCTTTATATTTCAGGTTTCATGTGACGAGCATATTCCTGATCTTTTTACTCTTCTTAGCCTGCTTGATAAATAGGTGAGTTTAATTCAGTTACATTTATCACAGCGGCTGATAAAATTTTTTCCTTTTTCTTATACTGTTTTAATGTGTAGTTTTCAGAGAGTTTTTTCTGTTTGATTTCTGCCCTTCTCCTTGAATTTTTGATGTGCATACTAACAAAACCCAAACTTAAATAAGACTGTTAAACACTTGAACTCTGAATTACCCATCCTTTTCTGTTTTGTAATTATTTTAGGTATTATTGTCTTCCAGTTTTAAATTCTCAAATTAGTAAGCTGAGCATGGTAGCAGACACCTTTAAACCTAGCTACTTAGGAAACCCTGGCAGAAGGATTACAAGTTTGAGGCCAGCTTGAGCAATTTGACACCCAGTCTGGGGAAAAAATTGTGGTAAAATATGTAACAAAATTTATTTTCTTTTAGGGGGATCTTTTTTGGGACAGGATTTCACTATGCAGTTCTGGCTGGCCTTGAAGTCACTTTGTAGCCCAGGCTGGCCTCGAGCTCTCAGCAGTCTCCCTCAGCTTCCTGAGTGGAGCACCACCACACCCAGTTATTCTCTTAATTACATTTAATTTGGGCTGGGGATTTAGCTCAGTGGCATAAGCGCCTGCCTTGCAAGCACGCGGCTGTGAGTTCAATTCCTAGTACCGACAAATAAGTAAATAAAATAAAATTTAAAAAACAAACATTTAATTATATAGTTTAGTGACATTGACTACATTAAAATTGTTCTCCTATCATTACCGCTGAAACGTCATCTTGCAAAACAGAAACTTGGTACTCGCTAAAAATTACTCTGTTCCACTTTTCCTCCAGCCCCATCAACTGCTATTCACCTTTCTGTCTATGAATTGAACAACTTTAGGTACCTCATATAAGCAGAATCACATTAACTCTGTCTTTTTGTGACTTGTTTAATCTGGCTAATGTTGTCAGCATTCATATGTACTAGTTTGTGTGAGAATTTCTTCTTTTTAAGGTTGAATAATACTGTATTTGTTGTGTGTGAATAAGTATTTTTATCCATTCATCCATCACTGAACACTTGGATTGCTTCCACTATTTGGCTGTTACAAATAACATTAATGTAAACATGAGCATGTATAAATGTCTGAGTGTCTGTTTTTACTTATTTTGAGTGTTTTCAGAAGAAATGGTTGATCATACTGTATTTCTGTTTTTAACTTTTTTATTTCTGCACTGTTTTTCACAGTGGTTGACATTTTATCAGCATACTTTTTGAGCCCCAGCTATCACTATGAAAACCAGACAAAACTTCCTGTTTCCATGGAGTTTATATTGAGGGGATAGGTAGATAATATATAACTGTGTACACATGTTATATATATATCATATAAGTAAATTATATAGTTTTTATAAGGAGATAATTGCTGTAGAAGAAAGTAACTATTAGGAGTATATCTCAACTATAACACTTCTCAAAATTTATTGTAATTATTTTTATTATTCCTATTTGTCTTAATGCAAAGATTAATCTTTCTTAAGATGATAAGTTAATATATAGTAATAGCCATGTCATTTATTCACCCAGTATCATGAATAGCATGAGTAAAAATTCTCACTTTAAATGAGAAGTTGTGGGATTCTAAATTTCAGCTGTACATCAGTTGCCAAGGTAAATCAGATAGTGAGTGAAATACCTGAACTTGTAATGCAACTCTCTTTTACTTCATATGTGAGGCTGCCGTAAATCTGAGTACTTTTGACTCATTTCTCATCTGTCACTACATTGAGTCTGTAACTTTGTATTCATAGATGATATTTGAAGAGCAGATATGTGACATTGCACTGTTTCTAGATTCTTGGTGTCTCTGTTTAGGACTTTGGAGTTTTCTCCAGACTCCTGCTGATCTCTGCACCCAACATCTCTGATCAATGATTCCAAACAATTTAAATTACAAATAAGAAAGACAAGTGTTTGGGTCTGTATTGATTATCTATTATCAGATTACCATTGGTAACATTACCAAATTATCTCAGAATTTACTTGCTTAAACAACAGTGTGTATTTGTTAGCTGACAGTGTCTGTGGGGCTTGACTCCACTGATTTATTCTGGCTCATGTATTTCATGAAGTTGTAATCAAAATGCTGTCAGGGTTGCAGTCTTCAGAAGGCTGAGCTTAGCTGAGAAGTGTGCTTCCAAGATGACTGGCAAATGACTGTTACTTGTTGACAAGACTGGTTGAGTGTCTTCATGGAACAGTGACTAGCTTCACTGAAAATTCATAATCGAAAAATATGCAAGATGGAAGCCCCAGTATCTTTTATTGCCTAACCTTGAATGGCATACAGCATCATTTCTGTAGTGGCCTGTTGATTATACAGCTCAAACCTGTTAGTGTAGTGGGGTCTATAAAAGGTATTATTCCCAGAAAACACTGATTGTTAGAGAATATCTTGGAGGCTGGCTAACATGGGAATACAATGAGAAGCCATAAGGTAAATTAGATTTATGTCCTAAGCTCACAGGTCCTGGCTCCACAAGAATAGAACAAATCTGATGAGTACAAAGAAGCCCGAGGAAAATATCATGGAAGGAGACCTCCTAACCTAAGACTTACCTGAGAAACTGGAAAATCCTGGGAAAGAGTGGACCCTGGAATTGCTGGATCTACAGACAGCGTTGATCTTTATGCCCAGAGCTGGCAAGGTCTGAATGTCATCTCAACTTTCTCGATACCAGCAATAACTGTATGACGATGGACCATTCAATCCAGACAATGGAAAGGAGAGGTGAGGCGGCTCAGAGATGAGCAGTTTAGGAGAAAGAAGCTATATATTCAAGGACAGTGCCAAAGAGGAAGTTCAGTACTGCTACCAATAGTAGTTCACTGACTGTGCAGCACACATACCTATTTTTTCTTGTTGTTTATTGCTTTTATTTTGTGGTACTGATGATTGAACCTTTGCACTGAACTATATCTCTATATGTTTTAAAAAAAAATTTTTTTTTAGAACAAGTCTTGATAATTTACTGTGCTTCCAAGGCAGGGGTCAAACTTGGGATCCTTGTACCTTGTGCCTCATGCCAGACTGGTGGGGTTATAGGCATGTACCACCATGCCTTGCTGACATTTGTTTTTCATTTGACTATTTAATGTTTTAAAAAAACAAAAAATACTTAGGGTAGTAGCAATCTGAGAAAAGAGTTTTGCTATTTTCCAGGCTGATTTCTAACTTACTCTGTATCCCAAGCAGGCATTGAAGTTGTGATTCTCCTGGTTTATCCTCCCAAATGCTGAGTTTGTAGGTGGATGCCACCATGCCTGGCTTAAAATAAATATTTTAAAGTAATTTCCATTTTTCTTTGAGGATATATTGAAATATAGTTTTTAAAATGTTATATAAGTATAAACAGAAGTTTCATATTCTGTCCCTCCTGATCCTTCTTTCCACTACCCTGAGGAAGCACTTTGTTTTTTGTTTTTTTTTAAAGAAAGAAAAAAAGTAGAATAATACAGAATTTTAAAAAAAGAAAAATTAACACTAAGATATCGCTAGTTGATACATTACATATTGTCATCTTAGAAATAGTTGTTCAAATTACAAAATCAAAGCATAAAAAGTGGATAGACACTCAGAAATTGACAGCGCAAACCATTCTGTTCAATTATCCAACAAAAATTTAGTAATATGGTCATCTATCTTATACTTACACATATAGTTATATCCTTTAGAGCACTTTCCTTCCCTTTCATTTTTACAATATCTATTATACATTTTGGAGCCTATTACTTTTTCAGTTTTTATTTTTTTTTACACTAGAGGGACAATGTGATATTTATTAATGTGAGTCTTGTTTATTTCACTTATGAGGATAATCTCAAGTTGCCTCCATTTACCTATAAAGGCCAAGATCATCCTTTTTATAACTGAGTAATATTCCATTGTATAAAAATATGAGGAAGCACTTTGAACATTTTTGTTTGGATATTCATCTGCATACTTCTGAATAACATCCACATACAGTTATTACTTGATTTCTCACTTAAAATTCCTATTAATTTTGTCAGTATACATAAAGATTTAGCTGTCTTTCATATGTCACCCTTACCTGGACATACTCTTCTTCTTGTCCTTTCTAATCAAATTTTAGGATCTATAGGTATTTATTTTGGACTAGTCAGTTTTCTCAGGAAGAACTGCTAGATTTGCTTAGGGAATGTAAGCAGGAACTGCTGGCTTTTTGTGAGATGAACAAAAGAAAGAAATGTACTTCTGATATTCATAGCTTTACATATTTTCAATGCTTTTAAAAAAGGCATTGTTCTTTATTGTCTCACATTTTTACCGGTTCTCTGTTCTTAATGAATAAGGAAGAAAAAGTTGGTACTTCTCAATTTACCCACAGTCCTGTATTCTGAACATTTTCCACTTCGCTGCTTTTTCTTAGCTTATCTATTATGCATCATGAAACACATACACACTTCTTTTAAATATATGATCATTTTTTAACATTTCACTTTTTTTCTATATTACTTCAGCTACCTTTATCAGAACCTCATTCAAAATAGCATACCCCCATGAAAAAAATAAATCACATGTTTTTCCAGTGTGAGGTTTGTCACCATATTATGTGAGACAAAAGAAGATATAAGTCAGCTTTAATGCAATTTTATTTTATTTTACTTGGCAGTATTGGGATTAAACTCAGGACCTTATATATGCTACGCAAGCCCTCTACCACTTAGCTATATCACCAACCCTTAATGCCTTTTTTTAAACACACTACATTTAGTTCCCTCTTTTTCCGCCCTATTCACAAAGCCTTATTTGCAGAAGTAGCTAATACTTCTGTTTCCCCTGTGGGGTCTGCTATGGCTTTCCTACTTTCCTTATAGTCCTTTGTTAAGTTTGAGGTTTCTCTAAGTAAGTTAGTACCAGTCATCTCTCTGCTAGTTAGCTTGCAAAATTTTATTACTATATCTTAACTGCTGAAGTCTTATTTTCTTTTGTCTATGAGTTTACCTTTATTTTGGCTTGGTAGATAAAGGAGTGCAAATATTCACTCTTCCATTTTTAACTAGGAGGGCATGAACTTTTTAGGGTTAAAAATATTAAGTTACTGTAAAATGACATTAGAATCATGATTGTATTTCACTCTGTCATATGAATGTTCCACAATTGCCTATAGCCAGTTTCTGATTAAGGTACCCACCCAAATTCTTCATGATAAAAATAGTAATTTAAAGACCATCTTAATCCTTGAATTTTTTTGAGATTTATTATGTACTTAAGATTAATTTCTTATTGGAGATATATAGCAAGATCCTAGAGAAATATAGTATTGCTAGTGTGTAATTGGACATACTATACTTAGTTCTCCAGAAATCAAAATCAGAACCCCATGTGATTGAAGAAGTCATCCATATACTTTTCGTTTCATTTCCTTTATAGTTTGATGATGTTTAACATTCTCCATAGTTGTGAACATTTCTCAATAAGGGGTCTTAAAATTGCCATATTTCTTTGTCCGGAACTCTGAAGCAAATCTGTTTTGTTTCTCTTTCTTTAGCTTGGTGTTTTCGGGACTCTTCTCTTTCTCAGGAAGAGGAAGATACAGCCAGGTTTCTTGTATGTACATTTTAAAAATTTACTTGTGTCCTGCATTATTTTATAATTCAGTTGTACTAGGTTATTATAATCTACCAATAATTTGGAAAAACTCAGCCAGATGTGGTGATGCACATCTGTAATCCCAACAGTTGGGAAGCTGAGGCAGGATTGCTACAAATGCAAGGCTAGCCTGAACTACATAGTGAGACCCTTTCCTCCACCCTTCCCAAAAAAGTCAGTGAAAAGTAAAAACTAGGAAATCAGAATCAAAGGAATAAGGGTATATGCCTATAATAAAATAAATATATCCAGAATTATTCAAATTGGGCTCAAATTTGAATGTAATCTGGAGAGTCAAAGCAAACTGAGACAAAAAGTCTGTTCCATAATTTGCACTGATAATGAGGGAAAAAAATCTTCATATCATTTAAGGGGAAAAAAAGCTTTTCATTGACACCTAGGCCAAAAAAGAATTTTTAAAATAACTGCACAAGTTTTATAATTTTAAACTTAGTATTTAAAAGTTGGCATTGCCCAAAGATCAAAACTTAAAATGATCTAGAAATGTAAATGGAGCATGTGTCTTTGAAGTGATCCTACTTAGGTATATGTTTCAATGCAAGTATATTGGGATTTCAGTACAAGTTAAACTAGATTATACTAATGTTCAGTGGCAAAGTCTTATAGTTCTCATATCTGTGACTTTTCATATATTTTTATGGTCTTTAGAAGATGTGATGTTCTTAATTGTCTTACAGTTTTACCTGTTCTTTTCTGTTCTTGATTGTTATTTCCACCTCTGAAGTCACTCACAATCCTGTATTTTCAACATTTTCCACCTCATTGCATCTTTTTCTTCACCTCATATCTTACCCATCAAGAAACATATACACATTACTTTTGACCAGAGGATCATATGACTCATCTAATTATTTGGCATAGTGATTCTCTGGCTCTAGATGGACTTGGGTTTAGATCTTGCAGAGTATATGTTCATGGAGATTCTTAAAGTCTTTGTGTCTCAGGTGGCATCATCTCTACATGTAATGGAACTTACTCTATAAGAGTGTTGGGATGGTTAAATGCACATCATAAGTGCTCAAAATTTATAGACATTATTAGCTGTATAGTCTTTCCTACTTGAAATGAGTTTTAGATGTATTGACTGTTTCCATTGATTTTCCTTTTAGTTTAACCTGTAACACAAAAGGTGAAAGAAATCATTGCCTGATTTGGGCTAATAAAATTATTCCTTCAATAAAACCACCATTAACGCTGTAAAAAGGCAAAGTTTAGACCAGTTTTTGTAATACATATAGCAGAAACACAGTAACAATTCTTAAAAACCAATAATTAAAACAATAGAATATAGGACAAAGAATGTGAAGAAGCAACTGGATGAAATGCAGGTGGCCAACACATATTTTAGAATAATGTCACAAGGAAACAAACAGTTCAGATTAGCAGATACATTTTTTAGACATATTTTGAATTGATGAGTAATGACTATCATTTATGAACAAATTTTGAATTATTCACATATACATTTTATTTACAGAGTAAAAAACCCTATAAATTGTGTTACAGGAAAGCTAATCTATAATTTGGACACTCTTAGCTGTCAAAAAAATTTATTTCCATTCATATACCAGAGCAAATATTTCAGTTTGGAGTATCAAGTAGAAATGGACTGCCTGCATTTGAAATCTTTTAGTCTCAACCACATTCTGGAATGTAGATATAAATGGATTTCATAACTTCTCTATATGAGCAGGCTATGTTACCATTAGAAAAGTCCTATACAAGTATAATAACTTTAAAAGTACTTAGTATATAACAGTTGTATTGTACTGTACACTTTACATAATTTATGTGTCATTGTCAGAAGTCTGTGAAATACATACAGTTGTTTTAATTTTTATGGTGTGGAAGTGAAACACAAAGGGTAAGAAGCTTATATAACTATGTGCCAGTTTGTAATACAAACCAGTACAATCTGATTATAGGGTTTATGCTCCATGATACTGTACTCAAGCACAAAGAACTGCATACTTTAGCAGTTGCCTGTTGCTGTTGTCTATTTTGTTATTCCTTTTTCTACTCAAAATTAGGGAGTTTTAAGAATGTCTACATCAGTATTAGTACTACTGTAGATTTCAGTCTGTTACTTATGTTACTCATCTTTTGTTGGATTAACACTTGAATTGGCATAGTTAGATTTAACATATGGTAAATAAGTACATGTAATGAGGTAATTAAGTCATAATAGAGAACAATAAATGTTTCATAGTCTTCTTTCATGAGTTTCCAGTCTTTTTTTTTAAAGATAACTCTTCTGTTATATAGGTTATCTCTTTTCAAAATGTTGCTCTTAATATATAGTCTGTATAGTCTGTCTTTTTGAGACAGGGTTTTACTATGCAGTTTCAGGTTAGCCTTGAACTCACTTTGTAGCCCAGGCTGGTCTCAAACTCACAGTGATCCTCCTGCCTCAGCCTCCCAAGTGCTGGGATTACAAGTATGTACCACCACGCCTGGCTGTTTATATTTAACTGGAATATGATTTGAAATTGACGTGAGGTAGGAATTTACTGATAATTCTACCAGTAGAATCATTTTTGCATACAGAAAACCAGTTGTTCTAATACTCTTTATTACATAGCAGATTGAGCTTTTGTGATACTACCTTTATATGTTCTTAGGTTTAGTCTTTTTATTTTGTCTACAACTTAGACCATTATTGTACTGCGTATTTTGTGTTTTACATTGTTTAAGTAATTGTAACTTTATTGTAACCTTGATTATTGGATAAGGGTATTCCTGCTTCCTTCTTCTACATATATGTTCTTGGTTTTTCAGAAACTTTTCACCTACTTTGGGATCTCTTTGTTTCCATTTGAATTTTAGAGTCAGTTTATCTGGTATTGGGAAGAATAATTTGGAGACTTTAAGTAGAATTGTGAAGAATTTATAGATTAACTGGAAAAGGAATTAAGTGAAAAAGA
>PVJX010047755.1:0-11745 GCA_004027295.1 Dolichotis patagonum
CTCAAAAAGAAATTCAAAGACTGAAAGTCAAAGAATGGAAAACAGGAATCTACACAAAAGCAAGAGTTCCTATTATAAGTATAGACAAAGAAGATTTTACGCCAAGACTGATAAAAGAGACAAACAAGTCATTACATACTTGGTAAGGGAACATTCCAAGATGAAGAGATAACAATCATAAATATATATTCACCAAATACTATAGCACCCAACTACATAAAACAAATACTAATGGACATGAAAATTAGATAAACACTAATACAATTGTAATGGAGTGCTCAACATGTCATTGTCACAAATAGAAAAATCAATTAGACAAAAATCAACAACAACAAAATCAGAGTTGAATCAAACCTTTGAACAAATGCACTTAATATATATTTATAGAGGGTTCCACCAAAAAATACACATTCTAATCAGCCTCACATGGGACTTTTCCAAAACAGAACACCTACTAGCTCACAGAACATGCTTAAGGAAATGTAAAGGAACTGAAATTATCTCTTGCATGTTATCCAATCATAGTGCAATAAAATTAGAAATGAATGGCAAAAGAAACCACAAAAATTGCATGAACATATAACACTCAATGGGTCACGGATGAAATTAAATCAGTAATTAGACAATTTCTACAATTAAAAGTAATGCCAATATGACATACCAGTACTTATGGAAAACAATGAAAGTAATCCAAGGAGAGAAATTTATAGTGGTGAATTCCCACATCATAAAAACAGAAATCTCAAGCAAATAACCTAATGTTGAACTTCAAGGTTCTAGAAAAATAAGAGCAAGATAGACTCAAAGCTCATACAAGAAAGAAAAATATAAAAATCAGAGCAAAAATTTATGCAAGTGAGGCTAAAATATACGAAGAATTAATGAATCAAACAGTTGGTTCTCTGAAAGATTAAATAAAAGAGACAAAAACTTAGCCAACCTTATCAAAACCAGGAAATAAAAGACCCAGATCCACACAATTAGGAATGAAAAAGGAGAAATCACAATGTATCCTACAGAAATCCAGAAGATGATCAATATCTACTTTGAGAGTCTGTACTATAACAGGATGGGAAATTCGAAAGAAATGGATGGATTTCTAGATACATATGAACTAACAAAGCAGAATAAGAAAGATATATAAAATTCTAAATACCTCAATTTTAGTCAATGAAATTGAAGAAATAATAAAAAACTGCTAACAAAGAAAAACTCAGGTCCTGATGGAGTCACTGAATTCTACAAGAAATTTAGAGAAGATCTAATGCCAGTATTCTTCAAACTCTTAAATGAAATTGAAAGATAAGTAATACTCCTAAGTTCATTCTTGGAAGTAAGCATTACATTGATACCAAAACCAGGGAAGGATCCAACCAAAAAAGAGACACAGAGGTCAATCTCTTTAATGAACACAGATGCAAAATTCTCAGTAAGATACTGGAAAACAGAATGGACCAAATCATCAAAAAGATCATACAGCATACTTCAGTAGGATTCATTCCAAGGATGCAGAGATGGTTCAATATATGTGAATCAATAAATGTAATACATCACATTCCTAGATCCAGGAACAAAAAGCATGTGACCATCTCAATAGATGCAGAAAAAGTATTTGACAAACTCCAATACCAATTCATGATAAAAACCATACAGAAAATTAGAATAGAAAGTCTTAATCTCAATCTGATAAAAGACATCTATGACAAACCAACAGTAATAATCATAATAAATAGTGAAACTAAAAGCTTTCGTTCCAAAATCAGAAAGAAGAAAAGGATGCCCATTATTGACACTGCTGTTCAATACAGTTCTGAAATATTATCCAGAGCAATTAGACAAGAGAAAAAATAAAAGGAATATGGCTAGGAAAGGAAGAAGTTAAATTATTATTATTTGTGGATGATATGATGCTCTACATGGAAGACCCCAAAACCTCTACAAAAGTCTTCTAGAATTAATAACTGAATTCAGGAGCATAGAACAATACAAATTCAGCATTCAAAAATCAATAGCATTCCTGTATGTGAATAATGAACTCACTGAGAAAGAAATCAGGGAAATAATACCATCAAGAAAAATTAAATTCTTACGAATAACAAAGGAAGTGAAAGACTTATCTCTGAAAACTACAGTATTGTGAAAATTGAGATTGAAGAATACATCAGAAAATGGAAAGATATCCCTTGTTCTTGGATAGGCAAAACCAAAACAGAGAAAATGGACATAATTCCAAAACTGGAATACAGTTATACAGATTTAATGCAATACCAATAACATTTTTATAGAACTAGAGAAAATAATCCTAAAATTTATATAAAAACAGAAGAAACCTAGAATACTATAAACAAATATTGGCAACAAGAACAAGGCAAAGGATATCACCATCCCTAATTTGAAGTTAGATTACAAAGCTATTATGATTTTTAAAAAACAGCATCATATTGGGAAAAAAACATACTCGTGCATCAATGGAACAGAATAAAAGATGCAGAAACAACCCCAAGCACACTCAGCTACTTTATCTTTGGCAAAAAAAATCAAACACCTTCTCTGGAAGAAATATAGCCTTTTTAATAAACAGTACTGGAAAAATTGGCTTTCCACATGTCAAAGATTAAACCCAGATCCATATCTCTCACCACACCCTCAACTAAAATCAAAATGGATCAAAGATCTAAATATTAAAAGAGAAACATTTAGTCTGCTAGAAGATAAACAGGACAAAACTCTGAAAGGCTCGGGTATAGACAGACTTTATAAACAAAGCCCTGATTGCACAGGAAATATTACAAGGACCAAACAACTAGGATCATATCAACTTAAAAAACATTTGCACAGCAAAAGGAACTACCAAAAAAGTGACAAAACAATCCACAAAGGGGGAAAAATTTTTAACCAGTTACCCCTCAGACAAAGGACAAATATCTAAAATATATAACAAATTCAAAAAAATCAGACCCTCCTCCCAAATTCAAACATCCAATCCAAAAATGGGTATCTGAAATGAATACACACTTTTCAAATGAAGTACAAATAGCAAATAAATATATGAAAAAAGTTCAACATCACTGAAATGCAAATCCTAGAAATGCAAATTAAAGCAACACTGAGATTCCATCTCAGTCCAGAAAGAATAATTGTCATCAAGAAATCAACCAACAGTAAATGTTTATGAGGCAGTGGGGAAAAAGGAACTCTTCTCTGTTTTTGGTAAGATTATAAATTGGTACAACTACTATAGAAATAAATATAGAGATTCCTCAAAAAACTAAAAGAAGAGGTTCCATTTGGCTTAACTATTCTTCTTCTTGGTATCTTCGCAAAAGTGTTAAAAGCATCATCACAGTACTTTATGAATATCCATATTTTTAGCAGTACAATTTATAATAGTTAAATCTGGGAAATAATTCAGATGCTTATCAACAGATTAATGGGTAAAGAAAATGTGGCATTTATATACAATGGAGCACTCCTCTGCCATAAAGGAGGAGACTTTTTAGGTAAATGGATGTACCTTGAAACCATAATTTTAAGTGAAATAAAACATACATACAAGTTTCAATATCATATTGTTTCTTTTGTGTGAGAAACCCAAAGGGTAAGTAAGGAGCAAAATGTAGGACAGATACTGGGAAGTAGAAAGAAGTTCAAATGGGAAAGGGACTAAAGGACAGAGATGAGAAGGAAGGGAAAAGTTATTTTTAAAAAGAGGATGGAAGGGCTGGGGATTTAGCTCAGCGGCATAAGTACCTGCCTAGCAAGCATGAGGTTGTGAGTTCGATGATCCTCAGTACAAAAAAGAGAGAGAGAATAGAAGAAAAAAATGGAAACAAAGCTTTTATGAATGGGGAAGAGAAGAGGAGTCCAAGGGAGGGGAAGGGAATGGGAAATAAAGAGAAACTAAGATATACTATGTACATGTAGAAATTCCCTTGATGAAGTCAATCATTATGTATGGCAAACACATAATAAAAAAGAAATTTTAAGTAATTTCTTTCCTTTTCATTATTATAATATCTATTACATATATTGGATCTCATTTTTTCAGATTTTTATTTTTTTATTGTTTTTTATACTAGTTTCTTTTGAGAGTGTGGGGGCTCTCATATTGAGAAACAATATTTATAAATGTGAGTTTATTTCACTTATGAGTATGGTCTCAAGTTGCCTCCATTTACATATAAAAGCCCAAGATCATCTTTTTTATAGCTGAGTAATATTCTATTGTGTAAACAGGTGAAAGGCAAAAAGGAAGAAAGGGAAAGATTATACGTATGTTGGTAAACATATATAAACTTATGTATGTATATGTATGCTAGACAGATAACTATACAACTAATCTCTGCTAGTTCATCCAAAAGAACAGTTTGTGCTGCTATTGTTTGATTGATCACTTTTGTGCCTGGATTTTGTAACCTGAATAACTACTTCTAAGATAACAATATGCAATACATTAACTAGTGTCAATTCCCTACTTTTTTTCTGAAATTCTGTATCATTTCTATGCTTTTTTTTCTGCTTTGCTTTTTAAAATAAAAGAAAAAGGAAAAAGAAATTTTTAAAAATCACATTGTATCTCATCAATATATACAATTATTATTTTTTATTAAATGAGAGAAAAGAAACCTAAATCTATAAATTAAAGATAAAACAAAGTCAACTCATTAATTTTAAAGTTTTTAATGAACCCAGTACAAATAACAGACAGAAAAAAATTAATAAATGCTTCAGATTAGACTTTAAGTGAGGAACTGAAATACTACGGGCATAGCTTGGAGCTATATGTCAGTATTAGTGTACCTACTTAATATGTGCAAGACCCTGGATTTGGCCTGCAGCACAAAAATACATGAAAGAATAAATAAATAAATATCCCCAAATAGGATACAATCAAACTACAAGACAAAAATATTAATAATAATTAGAAGCCCTATATTTAAAGGAAAAAAAGGAATTATCACAAAACTGGAGGTGATCCCCACCTGGAAACCGTACCATTTTCATTGTTTGGTTGGGTTGGGTTTTATTCTCTTTTGTTCTGTTTGATTATGTTAAATCTAATGGCATGACCAGCTACTTAAAAGATAGTGAGACATAATATGGTAGTCATATTGGATTTACTACTAGTTTATTTTGAAGTCCACTATTGCATTCATTGCTTTTATTGTTTATACTCTATTGTGTTCTGTTCAATTTTTATTGTGTCTGAAGTTATCTGCAGCTGTTTTGAAGTCAACAAAAGGCACTATGCTAACTATTGCAGATTTTGTAAGGTTTTGAAGTCCTGTATCACTTATACTAGTTTATTTTGATTGGCTTTATTCTGTTTTATTTTGCTTGGTTTTATCCCTTTTGAAATAAAAAAAAATTATAACACAGATCCATTGAAAAAAAATAGAAACAAAGGTTGAGAGAGGTGTGGTTAAAACAAAATGTAACTTTAAAATGTGCACAGATATTATGGAAGCCTAGATGAAGGTCCAAACAGGAAAACAGACAGCATATAAGGTATTAACACAAAAGATTTAAAATAACTACTTGTTTGAACTGTTACCAGAGAACTGAAAAGACAATGGAAACTGAAGCAGCAACCCACCCTTCCTTAAGAGGTTGGTTACTGAAATCTAAAAATTTGAAAGAGGAGTCCCACGGACCCTGACCTCTAAAGGGAGGTACTGCCACACTGGACCTGGTAACTCTGAGGTGTCCAGTAACACTAGTTCTGGGGATGTGACAATCACAAGAACTAACTGCCATTCACAGAGTAAAAGGACCACTGCTACAATAAAATGACTGACATGAACAAAGGCAGACAGAAGATGTCCTTTCTTCTTCCAAAGTTGACATCTCCCTCTCCTGTGCCTTATTGGCAAAGCCTTACAGGACATCAGCTGGCAGAGGTTGCAAAGACCTCGCCTCAGTATGACAAAACACAGTGCTGCCCACTCTGGTTGCTACTAGTCACATGTGGCAACTTAAATTTCCATTTAAACACATGTAGATTAAAAAAATTTAAGATCTAGTACTTCATTTTCACTACCCATGTTTGAAGAGCCACAGGTAGTTGATGGCTACTATATTGGACAGCACAGCTGTAGGCAATGGTGTGACCTTAAATCACATAAGAAGGAATACAAATCATCTTCTCAAGTTTCACTTGTGCTGTGTATGCAGCCCCAGAAAAACCATTTTCCCCCCAAAATAATAGTATTATGTCATTAACGAAGATCTTTCAGGGCTTTCAATTTTCCTGCTTTAACCTTCCAGGTTGCTGGGATCACAGGCATGTACCACCATGCCCGACTAAAAAATGATTTTTCTTCAGTACGATGATGGCTGTGGCAGTAATAGTGGCAATATTTCAAGTAACTACATTTAGTGTCAGCTATTGTGCAAAGCACTTTGTTTACATTATTTCATTTAGTATCACAATAAATATGAGCTAAGTACTTTATGACCCAATTTTTCAGATGTGGAAAATGGACTTTAGAGTAGGTCAAGAGTTTGTCAAAGCCATATAGTAAACTCCACAGTCCTCAACTTAACCTCTGGAATATTTTGTCTCAGACTTTCAAAGGGAACCCACACATTCACATAAAGGTCATTTTACTCACTTGCCACTGTTCAGTAGAAAACTATTGTCTCAGAAAGAATAAATTGGACAAAATAACCCAACAATAATGGTTCATGGTAACATAAGGAATTATTATAATTAAAGTAATATCAGTTTAATAAAATTTACTCCCGACAGCCTTATAATAACTCAACAGGGAGCTATAAAGATTGTCTTTCTAGTTTTATAATGAGTTATCACACTTTTTGGAAATAGCTTTGACTGAGTCCTTCACCTTCCATTTTATGGTATTTGCCAGATGACTGCTTTACTATACTGATGATCAGATCTCTTTGTGCTCTTGTTTTCTATAACATTGACCTTAAAATTGCCTGTGATATGCTGATCAGAGGCAACACAGTGAAGATGTGGTTGGACCAATTATTAGCTTTGTTTTATTATGATAATGACTAATTTCTTTAAGCTTTATAAATCCTTACAGTATCCCTACAAGGGATACTGTAAGGATTTATATGATTTAATGAGATCATAGATATACGTAAACAATCTAAAATATATTTTGACATATTAATGAATTTTAGGTGACTGTAGAGTACTTGCTACAGAAACATTTCTTGTCTGATAATCATATATGCACTAAATTTGTTCACTCAACAAATGTTCATTGAATGCCTACTACATTCTGGGCACTAGTCGAGGTTCTTGAAACCTACCAGCGAATATACCAGACAAAAATTCCTGTCATTATGGAGCTAACACTGTATCTCTTTAATCCATTCTATTAGAGACATAACACTATTTTTCACAAATATAAGAAGGAATTGTCTCTTGCTTTAAGAGATGTATATTCCATTACCTTAAAAGCTTATGAAACACCCTCTGAAAGGAATGACATTTATTAACAAAAAATATTCCTGGCAATACAAATTAAATGTATAGTGTGAAAATGCTAACTTAGACAGCAGATAATCCAGATTCTAGCCCTATCTTTAATTTCTAACTTTTGGTATTATCAACTATACACTCTGATTTTCAGTTTTATCACCTGCCAAAATGAGAGTAGGTGCTTAAAGGTATTCTCAGTAATAAAGATATTTTTACAAGTATACTATGATCATAGTACCAAAACAAGGTAATTGTATGCAGAAAAGAAAAAATGTCTTTCATATTTAAGACCCTGATCACAGGCACTACTATTATGTACAACTTAAGAGATGTAACTTTCTCAAGATCACATAATTTTTCTACAAAAGATAACAAAAATAGACTGTTTAGATTGTTTCAAAACTACAATATGTAACAAGTAGATAATCCCTGCAGAGTGCCCACAATTTTTTTTTCGAATAGGATTCCCAAGAAATTGTACTAAGAAAAGGACAGCGCAACTGGAGAAAGTCAATGTGAAGGTGGTTAATGGAGTAGCTGGTTGTAACAATTAGGACCCATTCATATCAGCATTTCTGAGAAAAGACAAAATACCTCTCAGAACTGCCCAATCAAAGGAGAAGAGGCCACCATATTCCTTACTGAGTGAAGATCTTCCACAAAGATATCAACAGCCTCACCTTCTAAATCTAACTAGTTTAACAGTTTTAGCTTGAAGAAGCCAATGAGACAAAAGTCAAAATGTGAATTTGTTACAGGTTGAACATTTCCCCCTCAAATTTCATATGTTAAAAATCTTAATCTTAGTCCCTCAGAATGTGACTTCATTGAAGACAGGCTTTTCACAAAGATGATCAATTAAAATTTGGTTATTTAGGTCAGACCTAATCCAATAGGCCAGGTATCCTTATAAAAAGAGGAAAACATCATCTAAATATTGGGGGTAACACTACCATAAGCCAAGGGACTAACATAAGCCAGGGAGAGGCCTGAAACTGACCCTTCCCTTCTTCAGAAAACAGCAAACCCTGCTAACACCTTGATCTTCAACTCCTAGTCTCCAAAACTGTGAGACAGTAAATTTTTGAATAAGTCACTCAGTTTTTTAGCACTTTATTGCAATAGCCCTAGCAAACTAATATAGGCACTGATGTAGAGAAGCTGAGTACGGAAGGAACTGTGAAACACAGACATGGCTGAATTTTCAAATGAACAATGGAGATGGACAAGTGGACAACTGGACATAGGGTACTAAAAACATCTGCTACAGATCCCAGGGATGGTGGAAATACTGAGGTTGAGAGATTAGCCCATCATTCTTCAGAAATCCATTAAGAAGCAAGAAGGTTATAACCTGCAATAAACTGCAACCTCAAAAGTCACAAGGTTTATTCTATGTGCTTGTTATATCTTTAAGCAAAATTAAAACTTCATATTCTGCTCACCATTGATAATATACTTTTTCTTCCTAAAATTACCATTTTTTACATTCTGCATTCTCTTTTATATAACCAATTATATTTGTTCACACATTTGAAAGGGGTATAGTTTAACAGCCTAGGTTTTAGAACTTCCTTCGTTCTTTCTAGAATGAAAATCACAAAAACAAAAAGATGTATGACAACTGGTTACACTTAAAACTCTTACATCTATATTCATAATTTTTATATTAGAAAAGCTTTAAAACATGTAATGAATTCACAAAAATGTACCACAGAACTGCCAAGGAAATTGGGAGGATGGGTTCTTGCCTGAAATTTGAGATTCTTTAACTGGGTCAGGAATATCTTGCTAAAAGCACTGCTCTCAGATACTGTCATTTTGTGCTTTCCTTCCAAAAGCATCAGTCTCAAAAGAAATGTGTGCACAAATTAGTGAGAATATTTTTTCAAGACACTGAGTAAGTTTGATATAAAGAAAGAGCAGGCTTTCCATGGAAACCTTTCTCATGTCCTACTTTGATTAGAATCTAGTTTTCCCTCCCTATTTGGCTGACCAGCACCACCCTGAAGTGTAGCAATTTTCAAGAATTATAATAGACATTGAACCTTGTTGGTCAAATGAAAGCAGGGGCTGAATTTCAAAATCAATGGACCATTTTTTAAAAATTCAGGATATTCAACTTAAAACAATTGAATATATTGTCTCAACTTTGAAAGGAACTGTAATTTGTCAAGAGTTAAAAACAAAAATTAGATTGGAAGTTGCATAGATATTTTGCCATGAGCAATATTTTCATTTATAATACTATAGATGTATTTTTAATACTTTAAATCAGAAACAGGCTTCATGTTTCCCAGAGGAAACAGGTCACACACAGTGGGATACTGCTTCCTGAGGGGACCCACAGAAGCAGCAGTTGGAGACTGAGACTTGACCTGGACCAGGAGAACCTTGTACAGTTAGAGGCAACAGTGAGGCCCCACAGCACTTTCCTTAGTGGACCACCCCACAGTCATCGTTCAGTGAGTTAACCAGAATGGAAGTGACCTGCACCCAGTTGCATGGAGTAGCAGCAGGAGGGCAGGGCTGCCATTTTGTTTTGTGCCTGGGCTCAAACTGCATCAAAAGAACTACCCTGAGGTCGCTTCAGTGCCAACATCTGGAAGTGGAAGAATAGAAGGGCTTCCAGTAACAATAGACAGCTGACAGCTGGAAAACCTTGGAGTAAAGTATTTCAAACCCAAAAAGAAAACAACTTTCAACCCAGACTGATGTAGCCAGCAAAACTACCTTTGATATTTAACGGACAAACAAGATATGTTCATGACAAAGAACAACTGAAGAAATTCACGGCTACCGAACCAACCTTAGGAAGAGTTCTGTAAGACATGCTAGAAAGAGATAAAAATGACCACAATCTCCAGAACAAAAAGAGAAGGAAACCATGAGGCTGGACAAGAAATTAAACAGAGAAAAGCAGAAAACCCACAATATGAACACAACATGGCAAAGTCAAGCCAGTACATGTCAGTGATATACATAAATGTAAATGGCCCATTTCACCTAGCAAAAGAAACAGATTGACAGAATGTATGAAGAAACAGGATCCTGCAATATGCTGTACACAAGAAACAAATCTGACTCAAAAAGAAACTTACAGATTAAAAGTCAAAGGATGGACAACAGTATTCCATGCAACAGGAACCCAGAAAAAAGCAGGGGTAACTATTCTGTTTGCAGACAATGTGAACTTCAAAACTAAAATAATTCATAGACATAAAGAAGGCCACTGCATACCTATTAGTGGAAAACTATAACAGTAAGAACTAACAATTATAAATATATATGCACCAAATACAGGAACACCCAACTACATAAAACAAATACTAATGGACAAGAAAAACCAAGTACACAAGACGACAATTGCAACAGGAGACCTTAATACCCCACTATCACAAAGAGATAGGTCAACTAGACAAAAAGTCAGCAAAGAAATAACAAAACTGAATCATACCTGTGAGCAAAAGGACTTAGTAGATGTTTACAGAGTGTTCCACCCAACCACATCAGAATACATGTTCTTCTTAGCTGCCCATGGGACATTCTTCAAAATAGACCATATATTATCCCATAAAACATTCTTAAGTAAATGCAAAGGTATTGAAATTATCCCATGCATACTATATGACCATAGCGCACTGAAACTGGAAATTAATGGCAAAAGAAATTGCAAAACTGGCATACATACATGGAAATTAAATAACAACCTTTTGAACAACCAGTGGGCTAGAGAGGAAATTAAAGAATAAAGAAATACCTACAATTCAATGAAAATGCGGAAACAACCTATTGAAATCTATAGGATGCAATGAAAGCAGTCTCAAGAGAAAAATATATAGCAATAAATTGTCATAACAAAAAAACAGAACAAGCAGAAATAAACAATCTAATGCTTCATGTCAAGCTTCTAGAACAAGAAGAGCAAGTTACATCTCAAGCTCATAGAAGGGAGGAAATGGTGAAGATTAGAGTAGAAATCAATGCAATTGAAACTAAAAAAATATACAAAGAATTAATGAACCAAAAAGCTGGTTTTTTGAGAGAATAAACAAAATTGACAAACCTCTAGATAACCTTGTAAAAAAAACAGAAAGAAAAAAACCAAATTCATGCAATAAGGACCAAAAAGGGGGAAATTACTACAGATCATATGGAAAGTCAAAAGATCATGAACACCTACTTTGAAAATCTATACTCACATAAGAGAGGAAAACACAGAGAAAGTGGACAGATTTCTAGAAACATATGAACTACCAAAGCTGAATCAAGAAGATATAGCAATT
>PVJX010047756.1:0-11744 GCA_004027295.1 Dolichotis patagonum
AGGATTTTCGGGTCCCAAAGAGACAGCCTGAGATGCTGCTTTCTGGGAGACTTCCTGGGTGTGAAGGGCGGGGCCACGGGCCCAAACAGACCTGGCCCAGATGCCGATCTCCAGGCAGTTCCCTGCGGATGAAGGGCGTGCTTACCAGTCCCAAAGAGTCGCGCCGAGATGCAGGTCTGCGCAAACTTTCAATCCAAACAGCTCAGGCCACTCTATGGTCCGGGAGTTTCAGGTCCCAAAGAGAGCTCAAAATTCTCTGTCCAGTGATCTCTGTGAAAGACCTCCAAATGATATAGGAGAATGAAACTCCCACCCTACTATGTCCAAGTTCATGTTCTCTAAAATCAAAGAATCAATTTTAGGAACAACAGAGGTGAAGAGTGGAATATCTTTGCATTTATAAATTTTAAAAAATATCCAATCAAATAAGGTTAGTGATATTTGGACATGCCAGCTTTTCCTCACCACTTATATCTTCTTCATGGTCATTTTATCAATTTTCAGACTTAAGTAAGGAAAAATAGATATGTTCACAGTGGACATTTTATATGGAATAAAGCAGCTAAAAAATGAGTATTAAAGATAAATAATTGAGTTGGAAAGCACAAATTGTATTTAAAAATTCAGATATGTTAGTTTTAACCTAGTTCTCTTTCAAATGGATTAGTTAGTTCAATAACTAAAGGAAGAGTTATAAAGGATTAATAGAAAATTCATAAAGGAAAATACATTCTTAGTGAAATTCTCTAATCTGTTTAAAATGTTCTAATTGTCAACATAAACTTTCTGAAATTGTTTCTTTTGTGTAATATGCATAAACCTTTTCCATGAGCCATATGCATTTAACCTTCAGGTAATGACTCTTTGGAACTGTCAAATAAACTGAGATGATCCCATTTAAAGCCATGACATACTTATGCCCAAGGGTTTGCTCTGCTCCATGCTAACAACCAGTGACAAGTAATCACTTTCACCTAGAGCTTCAATGAAACACTAAATCTGCCATCCTCATTTGAATAAAATTTATAGGAAGACTAATTTTGTGTGCAAGTCATCCCTAGACAGAAAAGCTGATTAGCTTTATTTAAGTTGGAAGTGTGGAGAATGTTTCCTTTCAGCGTGCAAGGTAACTTGCAATGAAAACTTTGCTGGTATTATAGGTTTCTAGCATTCTATATGCTTTGTGAAATACACTCTTACTATGTTATTTGCAGCATAACATCTTTTAGAGAAAATTTTTTTAATTTTAAATTCTTCCAGAAGTATGCCTTTGAACTTTAGAGCTAGAGGGCCAGAAAAATTTCAGATGAATAAAGAAATGTTAACAATTTAAAATAAACATAGATGATGACTATATAAATGACAAATTGAGATTTTTCTCTTTCATCTGGTAAAAGAAACTTTTATAAATTTAGAAAGATAAGATGATAATATGCATTTTTTTCGGTTGTCCCTCACAGTGCCTTTTGACCAGGATGCTTAAATATATCAATAGTGTTCATTACAAAGTCCCCAAATGTAGAAAAATATTTACCGTTCTCACCTTTGCTTCCATTTTTTAAAAATTTCAATATAATGAACGGAACTGTCCTTCCTTTGTTTCTGAGGCAATAGATGGACTCTTTTCCAGGCAATGACGATTCAAGATGTTGGAGGGAATAGGGCCAGGACTATCACTAGCCTTGCCTTTCAAAATGTTCCAATCACATATTCATCTTTTTCCAAATAGATGTCGGACAAATCCATTTTGACCCAGAACCAGAACAATAAAGCCAAATCTAGAATCATCCATTCTGGCTAAATTTGAGCCACTGGCAAATGTATTTTTAAAAATTTCGTTTTATAAGGAATTGAGTCCAAGTTTTTTTTTTTCCACATGAAGAAAAGCCAATAATGAAAGCTAATGATTATAAAAGTGAGACTGAAGAAGACATATTTATTTTGGAAACAAAGTTAAAAGACTAACAAATCAGGTTGTAAAAAGTATTATACCAGTTTAGATTAAATCAACAGTTTAAAATATAAACATTTTGAATTTTTATGCAGATACTCAAAATAAAGATTAATGTGCTAACAGAAAATTTTTTTCTAGAAAAGTTTCAATAAATAATTTCTTCACAAATAGTCACGCTATTTTGTAACGATGCTTTTGAAAATGTAGCCTCAAAATAACAAAAATAGACTATTCAGTCAGATTGGTGTCTAAAATAGAGGTTGAAAACTCTTCAATATAGTAGGTTTTTGTTTCTGGATTCCTAGGAACAGAAACAACCAGGGCAGAAAGACTTCCCATCAGTTGGTTGCCTTCTTTGTTAAATCAAATGATAAATTCAGTGTAGTTTTATTATAAAGCCAGAAAGGGAATGTTGTGGCATCACCTGACCCTTAGAGGGCTGGATTATTATCACTTCAAAGCAGAAAGGGATGTGGCAAGAACAGTTTCTTGGAAAGTGGATACAGATTCAGGTGGAGTTGAGGACCTTGAGAGAAACAGTGAGGTGCTATAATTAGTAGACGGGGAACTCACTGGGAGGGGTCAAGAAAATGTTACCTGACTTGCTTTGCTCCATCCCTCTGAACTGTTGCTGAGGCTCCACACTGGTTGAATTTAAATCAAATTGGAAGCCAGAGGGGGAAGCAAGCAGATAAAAGTGAATAGCCAAAGCAATCCATTAGGAGTGTAGGTGAGAGTAGAGGGGACTGTCCTATGTGAAGAGACAATACATGGTACAGAACACTATCTGCCAATGATCAGAGGAAATAAATTCTTCTCCTATTCTTAGGGATTCACTGAGCATCTTGAAGGCTAAGAAAATGTTTTATTCTGTGTGTCTTAAATTGGCTCATTTCTACTTACTATCTTATGTTTTTCATTCATAATATAATCTCTTTTGAATTTGAAGATAATAATGTTTCTCCCAGTGTTCTATTTTTACCATTTTACCTTAAATTATACTCAAAGCAATTATTTCCTTTTTTCTGATGGGGCTTTGAACCCTCTTAACCCTTTGTCATCTCTGAGAAATATTGTTTGATATTGCACATATTTTACCTGTTCTTGTGTTTACACACACATTCATGTGTGTATTCCAAATTCAAACACAAATTCTTAATACGTGTAAATGTTCTTGAATATTTTTCTCATTGAGGTCATTTTGAATTATTATTCAAGAATTAAGAGTCTGATCAAGTTTAGAAACACTTGTAAACTTGAGAGCCTATTTCTCATTTACTTTCTGGGCTATCATATAGTAAGTATACTGACAAAGCTCAGGTTAGGTCAGCTCTTATGAGCTGCTAGGTGATATTATATAACTTCTAAGAAGAGCTTAAAGCTACACATTGGCTACACTAAGGTTAGATTGATTGAGATTACCCTATAGCAGAGGAACATAAAGAGTGTTTAGGCCTGGAGTTTAAGTGTATGTCTCAGAATGACACTCACTAATTTTTATTGCTTTTCCATCTTAGCTTCCTATTCTGAGACTATCACAGAATGAAAAGACAACTTTTGATATGATTTTTCTTTTCAAGATGTTTAGTGTGGTTTTAGTAGAATTCTCTGGGATGGGCCCAGTTCTAAATAATGTCTTTGTCAAGACTTTGATTAAAGTACTATCTTGATCCATCTATCTTCATGTGATTCAAAAATTTTGTATTAGACTCTTAGTACCCTTTAGATATCTTTTATGGCTTGCCACCCAGCTTCACCCAGCTTCTCTGTATTTCTGCTAAACACTTGTATCTGTGGTCTTCCGGGGTTTTAGACATAAGATCCTCCTTCTACATAAATGGAGCCAAAAGCCTGCAATATTTAACAGAATATGATCATCATATTATAGAAACATGAATAATAAATTGAATTGAAGATAACAATATGCAATATAATAATCGTTAATTTCCTATCATCTTGTTTTGAAATTCTGTGTAAATTTTGTTGTTTTGTTTTTAATTCTCCTTACAATAAAAGAAAAATTTTAAAAATAGCCATTTTGAGGGAGCAGGTATAAATATCATGAGTTGTAGGGTATGTCAGAATGAAGATCGATATAGTAAAATTAACAGTGAAATAGGATTTGGGTTAGATTTTTTTATTTGAAATTTAATCTAAGTGTCCCTTTGAACCTAAGATTTGAACCTAAGATTCTATAACCCTGAGCTATTTCAGATAATTGCAGGTGAATCTAGGCTTTCTCAATGCTATTTGGAAGGTTCAAATGAAGTATGATTTTAACAGCTGTTTCACTGTCTTTCATTTGTTTTAACATTATTTCTACTACCTGTGAAGTACAGAATGTATGAAATATTCATCTTTTTATTCTGTTGTTCTTATTCTACACAGTTTGTTTCTTCTTATTTTGTACTTACGTAGTGGCTTTATGTCCCTTGAAGTTTCAAGAGCAATGTTCTCTGAATGTGAAAAGATTTTATTCATTGATAATTTAATATTATTTTTTGAAAATATTTGTTAAGAAACAAATATTTCAGACAAATTTAGAAAAAAAAAAGAAATGAAGGCATACATTGGTAGTTTGGGCAACTGAGAATAGAAATAAATTATAAAAGGAAAAAATGTGAGGCATATTAATAATTTGAAAAATAATAATCACAAACTCAAATATTTCAGGGCAGAAGAAACCTAGACTGCTGTATTGCCAAGACAGACACAGATGAAACTAGAGAGCCAATGGTTTTGCCATGTGTGGTGTCAATAAATTAAGACTGATGCAACTTTGGCCATTAAGAAAGATCCTCATGGGCAGGGTGGAGATGGATTTACAGTTTTAACAGTTCAGTAGTCAGCTCCGGGCAACTGAATTCTAAACATAAATTACTTAGAAATAGGGAAATTTAAGGATGCTACTGGGTAAAAATGATTAAGAGACCTAACAATGGAAATTATAGGAATGATAGAGAAATTATATGCTAAAATGAAGATTTTAAAAGTTATAAAAAGTTATAAAGTTATAAAAAGTTAAAAAATATTAAATTTAAAAAGTTATAAAAATATTATAAATAATACCTAAAATGAAAATTTGTTTCATGTAACTAAAGTGTCAGGGTAATTGTAGTAGGTTGTATATAAATAACTTTTATAAAACAGTCCGGGCTGAGCAGTAATTGAAAAATGAATCCCATTATTTAGAAAAGATGGGAAAACTAATATTCGTATCTAGTCAGTAATTGCTTGAATCAGTAACACAGCCCATAAATTCTAATGTAAAAAATGAAAATAATAACTTAAAGTATATATGAAAAATATAATACAATTAACACAGAAAAAACAATACATAGACAAAGGTAAGATTTAAATTCAGCAGCTCTATTGTTGTTCATGAGATATAAATGGTCTTTTTTAGCTTTATTTTTAACTATTATGTATTTGTCATATATATTAATCACATCATAGGGGATTTGTATCTGTACATAGTTTATCCTAATTCTTTTTTTCCCCATTCTCCTCCCTTCTTCCCCTCCCCATTTACCCAAGCTTGTTTCCATTTTTTCCATTTATTCTCTTAGTTTTCCTTCCTCCAACCTTGTTCCCCTTCCCATGTGAACAAGTTCTTCCTCCTTTCCACTATCTATGCTCCATTATGCTCATTATTTGCCCTTTGGTTTTCTCACACAAGAAAACAGTGTGATATCTAAATGCACATCCAATTTACTTCTCTTAAAATTATGGTCTTGAGGTTGCATCCATTTTCCTACAAATGCCTCAAGTTTATCTTTCTTTATGGCAGGTAATACTCTTTGTATATAAAGATCATATTTTCTTTATGTATCCAACTTTCAATGGGAATATGGTCTATTTCTAAGATTTAGCTATTTTAAATTGGGCAGCTATAGACATAAGTATGCCTAGTATCCTTGAAAATCAAGGACATTTTCACAGTGCCTTAGTTCCTTTTCCTCAATGGACAGTTCTCATCTCCTATATTATAAATTGTGCACAGTGTTTCTAAGTAGCAAGAACAGGTACTGTGTACTAAGCACAACCTGCTTGTTGACAATTGTGCTGTTCTGAAAGAAATTAACTTAACTAGCTATCCTTAGGTTGTATCTCTGCTTGATGGCAAAGCATAACAAAATCAAGATTTTTTTTTTAATTTAAAGAGAAAGAAAAGATAAACAAAAAATGAAACAGTTTCAAAACAGGTTGTTAGGAGACTTACAATAGTTGATACATTGTGTATTGTTGTCTTCTGAGTATTTATTCAGAGTCAGGACATAAGCTTGAGATCTTGTCTAAACAATATTAGCACAAAACATTCTTTTCAAAGGAACAAATAGAAGCTAACTGTATAATTATTTTAACTATATTGTGTATGTCTGTTTTGATCATTGGACATACTTGTTTACTCACACAACAACTGCTTAAATATAGAGAAAGTTGACAGGTACTAGTCAAGAAGGAGAAGGCTGGTCTCCATTGGGCCAGAGTCTGTTGTTGTTTTGCTAACTGGGAATGCAGCCTTTTTGGGGCTGTGGGGGACTGGCAAGGGGCAACAGAGAGGCAACTCCAGAGATCAGGCTGAGTCCAATTTTATTAAGGAAGTACAGGAGTATATATAGGCTGAAGAGGAAGGGCAGAAGTGAGCTCAGAGGAAGGGCGGGATTGAGCTTTAGGCAGGGTGGAGGTAGGCTTAGGAAAGGTGGGGATGCACTGTGGGGCGGGCTCCAAGTGGGGCAGCCCTGGCAAGGATGCTCTACTCGGTGTGCCGAGGAATGGGAAGTCTGAGTGTGCTCAGACTCTCTCTTCTGCCAGGGTGGCCAGCCAGACCTCAGGACCTCGACCTCCCGCATGGGAATGAGATTTTCTCCTTGGAAAAAGCGAAAGAGATCCGCTCTGGATAATGTTAAACACTGCAAAGCTAGTAACCACGGGACTCTGTATCCGCACATGTACATCACCTAATACCTGCAGGTATGTGCTATCCATGTCTTCACTGATTTTCTCAGATTTCTGAAGTAAATAATATTATGATATCCTCTTCATTATGCAATGAATAAAATTGAGGTGAAGGGAGGTAAGCAACTTGTACAACACAAATACTATTCAAACCGATTCTTTCCTGTCAATTAAATTTTACTGATTTCATTACACAATTTGACAGAAAGATCAGCTAGCATTCTCACTTTATTATTGTGAAGAGAATATTTTACTTACACTTTATATTGGGGAAAGAATTAATTTTTTTTTTCATTTGACCATCTCTTCTAGATTTTGTTGTTGCGGAAGGTATATGCCCTTTCAGTTTGCAAACCATACAATCTAGCAGGTCTCCCGTATAAACTGATGTGGGGATACAGGGGTTTAACGAGAGTTGGAGACTATTCTTCATCCTCCAGCAACACTGCTGGAAGCTAAGGTAGCAGGGCCTGCATTTTCCTTCTGGCACAGCCACACTCATCACTCAGTTTTTTTTGAAGAATCCAGCTAGTAACATCGATGAAGGAAATAACTTGATCAATCATAAAAGTCCCTTTTGTGGATTCACTAGATTCTTCAGCCAGGCCTTAGTTCCGCTGATTTGTTCACTTCTTCAAAATACATTTTTAATGAATGTAGACTCGGCATAAGAGAATCTCGTATGTGATAACAGCAAGTTTTAAAGTGCTTTACTGTTCCTTGTTTTTCCAGGACAAGTACTGTGAAAATCATTTTGATGTTTGACTCCATATACTTGCAGATATTAAAAAGATATAGTTTTCTATATACTGACTTAAAATGGACTTTAAAAAGTAAGTTGAAGTTATAAAAATACATGTCATATCTCTACAACCCATTATAGTCACTAAATTAATTGCTCATGATGTTTTTGTTGGAATTTATTATAACGGTCCTTTCTATGATGTAGGATTTGAAGTTTCCAATGGTCTCAGTTACTAAACCAGAGGCTATGAAGAATATTCTTTTGATTTTAGATTTTATGATTTTAGTAAGTTTTTAAACAAAATGTAAATACTAATGAAAGAGGCACCTTATTTGTAACTCACTCATCTTCTGTTAGAGCAGAAGTTCTTTAATTAATTAATTTATTTATTTTTGAAACAGGATCTCACAATGTAGTTCAGGCTGGCATTGAATTCACCATGTACTTTAGATTGGCCTCAAACTTGTGGCAATCCTCCTGCCACAGCCTCCCAAGTGCTAGGGTTAAGAACAGAAGTTCTTAACTCTGGAATTATATTAAAATTTTAATCATATTAAAATTCTTAACACATAAGAATTCTTGGATTTTATCTCAAGAAGTTTTTATTTAATTGATTTGAAGTGAGACTTTAATGTAAGAATTTTCTACATAGTCCCTTAGGTGAGGATTAGAAACAAAGGTAAGTTATTCTTCACTTCATAAATATTTAAAATGTTGTTATGGATTAAAAACTGGTGGTCAAATTAATGCCAGCTGAATTAAATCAGCATGGTGCTGAGTATAGATGGTCCACCTGAGGAAAGTTGCCAGCATAAAAAGAGATGTGGAGAGAAAGAGTGGGGTGTTGTGGGTTCTCCTAAGTGGTGTCAGCTGGAACCATTGGTTCTCCTGGAAGGTCTTGTAATGCTGGCTTCCCCAATATGGATTTGGCCATTTTCATTGGAGGAGCTTGGGACCTTGTCACTGAGGATGGCTGTGGTTCTCTTCAGAGGAGCTCTGGTCCTTATGGTGAGCATCGCTTCCTGGCTCTGGAGGGGAAGATGTGTGCTGTTTAATCTCCAGGAGAAGTTGTCATGCTGGCTTCCTAGTATGTACTCTCATTGCTGGAGGGGATCAGGACCTCATTGTTGCTTACAATGGCTGTGGTACTTTTATGAATGTGAATGTGGTTTCCAGACTCTTTGTGGTTGTTTTCTGTTCTGTATCAATAAATGAAATTGAAGAGGCAATTCAATACATACCAACAAAGAAAAGCCTAGACCTTGAGGAATTCACCACTGAATCCTACAAGAAATTTAGAGAAGATCTAATACCATCACTTCTCAAACTCTTTAATGAAATTTAGAGGGAAGCAGTATTCCCTAATTCATTCCTGGAAGCATGAATTACCTTGATACAAAAACCAGAGATGGACCCAACTAAGAAAGAGAACTACAAGCCCATCCGCCTAATGAACATCAATGCAAAAACCTCAGTAAGATACTGGCAAGTAGAATGCAGAAAATCATCAAGAAGGTTATACACTGTGATCAAGTGAAATTCATCCCAGAGATGTAGGGATGGCTCAATGTACATAAATCAGTAAATTAACAGAGCCAAGGACAAAAATCATCATCTCAATAGATGTAATAAAAGCTCATGACAAAGTCCAGCATATATTCCAATCTACAGAATATTGGAATATATGGTGTCTTGGTTATTTTTCTTTTATTGCTGGAACAAAATACCCAACACTCAAATTAAGAAAGGAAAGGTTGGGCTGGGGATTTAGCTCAGTGGCTTAAGTGCTTGCCTGGTAAGTACAAGGTCATAAGTTCGATCCCCAGTCCAAAAAAAAAAAAAAAAAAAAGAAAGGAAAGGTTTATTCAGCTCACAGTTTGTGGAGGTTTCAGTCCATAATCATATGGTTCCAAAGCAGAGCACGCCACAGGGGCAATACTTTAAAGTGGCAGAAGATAGGAAAAGCAGCAAGAGCAAAAGGGGTGAAGGAAGGCAAACCTCCTTTCTTTCCTTGTATTGTAAGCAGGTTACCTCCTTCGCAGGGCAGGTGTAGCACTCACAGTCTCCATGCTCTTCTCTTGCATCTTGAGGATGTTTACAAAGTGAGGCTCTTGGTCCCCTGATGAATCACTTAGTTAAGTTTCTAAACTTTTCAAGTTGACACAACATATCAACTATTACAAAAGTTCTTTGTCTTAATCTGATAAAAGCCATCTACGACAAACCCACAGCAAGTATCAAACTACATGGATAAAAATTGAAATATTTTCACTCTAAAATCAGGAACAAGACAAAGATGTCCACTGTCTCCATTCTTACTCAGTGTAGTCTTGGAGGCTATAGCCAGAGCAATTACACAAGAGAAATAAATCAAAGGAAAAACAGTAGGTTAAATTATCATTATTTGCAGATGACATGATATTCTACACAGAAGACCACAAAAACTGCATTAAGAAACTGCTAGATTTAATAAGCGAATTCAGTAGATGTCAACACTCAAAAAGCAATAACCTTCCCATACATGAATAACAAACTTGCTGAGACAGTTTAGGAAAGAACGCCTTGCACAATAGCATCCAAAAAAATGAAATACCTAGAAACCAATCTAATAAGACCTCTACATGAAAACTACAGTACTATGATAAAGTGGATTGAAGAAGATATCAAAAAGTGGAATGATATCCCTTGCTCTTGGATAGGAAGAATCAATACAGTGAAAATGGCCATAGTTCCAAACTGCCATGCAGATTTAATGCAATTCTGATCAAAATTCCAACAGCATAACTCACAGAATTAGAGAAAACAATCCTAAAATTCACTTGCAAGATACCTAGAACAGCAAAGGCAGTTCTGGACAACAAAGGCAAGGCAGGGGACATCACAATCCCTGACCTGAAATTATGCCATAAAGGTAGTGTGTTTAAAAACAACATGGTATTGGCAAGGAAACAGACCTGGGTATCAGTGAAACAGAGTAGAAGGTTCAGAAAAACTCCAGATGTACTCAGCCACCTTATCTTTGACAAAGGTGCCAAAAAAAAATTCAATGGAAGAAAGATAGCCTCTTTAATAAATTGTATTAGAAAAACTAACTCTGCACATGCTGAAGATTAAAATTGGATCCATATTTTTCACAATAAACTAAATTTGAACTAGATCAAAAATCTAATTATTAGAACATAAACATTAAATCTGCTGGAAGATAGAATAGGTAAAAGCCTTAAAGACATTGATGTAGACAAAGACTTTATGAATAAAACCCCAATTGCATAGGAACTAACACAAAGAATCAACAACTAGGGTCTCATCTCATTTAAAAGCTTTTGCACAACAAGAGAAACCACCAACAAAGTGAAGAGATGACCTGCAATGTTGGAAAAATGTTTTCTAGCTGTTCCTCACACAAAGGATTGCTATGTAGAACATATAAAAAACTAAAAAATATCAGACCTCACAAATTTAAAGACTCAATCTAAAAATAAGCATTTCAGATAAATACACAATTCTCAGATGAAGAAATAGAAACAGCAAATAAATATATGAAAAAATGTTCAGCATCACTGGTCATTCAAGGGATGCAAATTGAAACAACACTGAGATTTCATCTCACACCAGAAAGAATGGCTATTATCAAGAAATCAATCAAGAAATCAGATGCCCAGGAAGTCTCCCAGAAAGCAGCATCTCAGGCTGTCTCTTTGGGACCCGAAAATCCTGGACCATAGAGTGGCCTGAGCTGTTTGGATCGAAAGTCTGTGCAGACCTGAATCTCGGCGCGACTCTTTGGGACTGGGAACTGCCTGGAGATCGGCATCTGGGCCAGGTCTGTTTGGCCCCGTAGCCCCGCCCTTCATGCCCAGGAAGTCTCCCAGAAAGCAGCATCTCAGGCTGTCTCTTTGGGACCCGAAAATCCCGGACCATAGAGTGGCCTGAGCTGTTTGGATCCAAAGTCTGCGCAGACCTGCATCTCGGCGCGACTCTTTGGGACTGGTAAGCACGCCCTTCATCTGCAGGGAACTGCCCAGAGATCGGCATCTGGGCCAGGTCTGTTTGGCCCCATAGCCCCACCCTTCACGCCCAGGAAGT
>PVJX010047757.1:0-11751 GCA_004027295.1 Dolichotis patagonum
GGATGATGATTAAAGAACGCCATCCTTACAATGAGCTCACCCAGGTCAGAGCCTTGAGTTTCACCTGTACTTCTGAAACCTCAGACCTTTCCCCATCACCCTACTCTGCCACAAGTGACTGTTACCTGAGTGCTAGCACTGTAGAATTGTTTGGTTCAATTTCAGTGTGTTTGGGGTTTTTATATTATTCGTTGATCTTCATTATTTTAAAGTAGGAGTTCTCTGCATTGACTGGGTATAGGTATCTAGGTCCCCAGGATCAGAACTGTTACCATAACAATGCTGAAATGTTGTCTGTCCCATTCTCCTTCACAGGAAGGACTGTGTTGTTGTGTTTTGAATATTCTCAGCCTAAATTTCCACTACCATGTCTTCAGTGTAACCCATATTAACCAAAACTGTTAATGATTTTCAGTAATTGTTTCAGAGAGTACATTGTTTCAGAGAGAGGCCAGAATGTCTGAGAAACCACCACAATACAGTATTCCTTTGTACCTCACTTTGGGCTTATGTGTCCATCCTACTGTTGATGGGCATGTTGGTGGTTTCTGTTGGCACTATTCCCAGTATCAATGCCATTGGCATCCCTGTGCATGGCTGATTCCTTGGAGCACACGAGGTGGGATCTGCATGCCAGTATTAAACCACAGACACTGCCACATTGTTGTGCCAGTTGATTGTGTCAGTTTACATTCATGCCAGCTGTCTCTAGGTACTCTATATGCTGTGCTGATCTGCCAAAGTCAGCCCTGCGCAACTATTGAGCATAGAATATGCATTCATGATATTTTTAATCCTTGAATGTTAAGCAAATTGAATACTTTTCAGTATATCTTTGCCACATAGATACCATATTTTGTGAAGTGGCTGTTCACATCTTAGCCACTCATCTGTCACGTTGTTTGTGCTTTTGGAAAACGATTTTGTAGTTATTCTTTGGTCTAGAAATGCTGGTTACCATGTCTTTCACTGTGGCTTGCAGGCTGTTTGCAAAGACTTTGATGCATTAGGTGCAGCAGTCATTCTGGGTGCTAGTGAGGAGAGAGAGAGCTAGGCCCTTGCCTTTCCCTGCATCTGTAGCTGGGCCTGGTGAACAGAGGTGTGTCCTATGGTTGAGGACTGGCAGGACTGGCTGGCACTCAGGCACAGTCAGCTTTGGATCTCCTGCCAGCGTCCCCAGGAAAGGTGTAGGAGCAAGGAGTCTGCTTGTTCGCCTCTCCCTCCCTGCACAGGCTTCAGCCACATCAGATTCTACTTACTCATTTGTTCAGTCTGTGTCAGCTGCTGTTCTTTCTCCTGCTGTTTCCTGGGCATCTCAGCTTATGCCTTCTTCTGTAGAGCGTGTACCTGGTCATCACATGGCACCTTACCAGGGTAACCCTTATTCCCTCCTTTATAATAATCCCTTTGCTGGAGTTTTGGGAGGAGGTAGTTAAGTAGTTTCAGTGCTCAATCTTGTTGAAAGTAAAATACTGTGCAGTGAATTAAAAGAACACTCATAGCTGGGCATGGTGGTGCACACCTGTAATCCCAGCACTCGAGAGCCTGAGGCAGTGAGTTCAAGGCCAGCCTGGGCTACAAGGAGAGAGTTCAAGGCCAGCCTCAACTATAGAGCCAGACCCTGTCTCAAAAAAGAAAAAAGAAGAAAAAAAATCAGTCATAATTAAAGAAAGCTGACTTAAATTGTCAGGCTCTTGCAAAGAAAGGTTATATGTAATGGTGAAATTCAAAGTATTTCTGTCATCAGTCATAAAATGAGGGCAAGGTTGCTGCTTTTATTTCTTATATGAATACAGTGGTATTGACTGTTCTATCTGATGCTATAAAAGAAACATTAATATTTAAAAGGCCAGGGGAGAAATGTTCACTGAGAATGTAATTATCCATCTGACAATCCTGGAAAACCAGCCAAAAATTAACACAGCTACTTGAGCTGGATTTCACGAGATCAAGACATGAAAACTATTTTCACATGTAGCCATAATAGTCACTTAGAATATGTGGTGTCAGTATGAATAAAATCAAATGCTTAGGGATTTTTTAAAAAGATTTTTCTAGATTTAAAAACAAACAAACAAACAAACAAACCCCTGGATGTCAAGATGGTAATGAAGAGTGAGCAGTGCAGTAATAAATTTAACAAAAAAAGGGTGTTCTCTTTATGAGAGAAATGGTAGAACTTGGTTGAAAAAGGTTGAAAAAAGCTAAATGTTCATGTAAGGACCTGTGTTTTGTTTGGGAATATGCATTGTGTCGCCCACAAGTCCAGAAATTTCCATCAAAATCTAAGCAGAACCTTCTGCAGGACTGCTGACTTTGTAGAGACCTTTGACTCTGAGGAGTCAGGAGGCGAGAGGACAGCAGGAGATGGCACCAGCAGACCACTGTAACCAAGGTCACGTCAGGGTGAAGACGTGTGAGTGAGGGACCCTGGTTTCCATGGCAGGCCTGTGTGTGTAAAAGAGACAGGTTTTGTTTGTAAGTATAACCTTCTCAGTAAAAGTTCCTGGAACAGTTGACTTGATCTTTCACTGGAAGGCAGAGGCCAGTGCTTGCATCTTGGTGTATAATGAATGTAAACTCCATTCTAGAATTAGGTAGTGGGACTGGTTGCATCACTCTGATTATGGTTTTAAAAAACCCACTGAATTGTACACTTTAAAGGGTCAGTTAGAGAGTAGGTAAATTATATTTTCCTATAGCCGTTATTTTAAAAAGAATTTCAGAGGATTTAGTGTCTACACAGAATAACCAAACTATGAAGGAAAGTGTTGGAAACTGGTTTTCCAACCATGAGTGAGAAAGGCTCTTTGGACAAGGAGCAGACTAACAGATAATATGAGAATCAGAAGTAAAGCCCAAAAGTCTTGATAGGAAAAATATAGATAACATATTTAACAGCTAGAAGATTTCTGTCCTTAGTGAGTTTAGCCTCTACAATAAGAAAGCTAGACTGAGTTGGGAATGAGCTGAGGATGAGGTCATGCAAGATATAACAGAAGAAATAGAAGAGTCCTGGATGTTACAGCAAATACTCAGTAGCTCCTGTCTTTGTGAAAGTGTCTACACAGAATAACCAAACTGTAAAAGAATGTGTTGGAAACTTGGTTTCCCAAGACTCTGGAAGAGTGGGTGCCTCCAGGGGCATTACTGGGAAACTCCTACTGGAGCTGCTGTGCCTTTTGACTGTGAAGCCCCCCCATTTGTCAGAGACTGTAGGTTTGTCCTGAGGACCATGGCTTGTCCAAATTGTGGCTCTGATGCGAGACTGCACAGAAAGCACAGGGATCAGTGGGGTGACCTGGTGTGCACGCTACAGATCCAGATGGGCAGGCAAAGGCGGGAAGAGAAGTGTGCATGTTTTAGTGCCTTTGGCACTGAACACATCTTATGCATTACTGTTGTAGATTGAAAAGATAAATACACAGAAACAACAAGCTGTCTCATTCTTCTAATTTGGAAAGAATTCCAAAGTGTATATGTGATGAGAAGAGAGTTCAGACAAGTGTGTCTGTTGTTTCTTCCTTTCCAGACTGGGCAGCAGGCCCTTGAGGGGGCTGGGCTGGGGGGTGTAGCAGTGATGGTTGATGGGGTGAACTGGGCTCTTATGTGGGTGGACATAGGTTGGGTATTGCTTGTGGCCTGTGAGAATGCTTTTGCTATGTGTACTTTGTCATTTTTTACTGATACCTGTCACTCATTGAGTGTGCTATCTTTGGTAGCACAGTAACCTCCAAGGCCCAGTAGGTGAGTTTGAGTGCACACAGAGGATTCTTTTTCCTGTAACAGTCTGGTGACACTGTTGAGGAGCAGGCCTGTCTGAGATGGGGCATGCTGTTGGGAGCAGGAACAGAAAAGCAGAGTATGTGTGTCTCATTCTCTGCCTGAATGCCCATCCCATCTTATCCCACTAGGGTTGACCAGGCAGGGCAGTACAGTGATGGTGCCTCACACCAACTGCCTGTCTCTAGCACACACCACCAGTGTGGTTTAAACATTAAATTGGATTTGTTGGTCTACATTAAGGAGCTAAGTGGTTTTTTTTTTTGTTTGTTTGTTTGTTTGTTTGTTTGTTTTGGTTTGGTTTGGTTCCCCTGGACATGTGGCTACTCAGATGGACGGCGAGTCAGAGGAAGAACAGGAATCTGCCGACACTGGAGAGGACGAGGATGGTGGAGACGAGTCTGACCTGGTAATCCTGGCATGGGTCTGGTCACAGCTGAGGGCCAAGCAAGCAGATGGGGCCATCCTGCCCTGGGTATAGCAGGCAGATCAGGCAGGTCAGGCAGGCATGACTCAGAGCTGCCCAGTATAAGGCTCTGAGGGAAGGATCTGGTCCCAGTTGCTGGTTTCTCATGTATGAGGCAAGTGTGGATGGAGTGGCCACTGTGAGCAGACATGGGGGTTTGGGGTGTTTTGAGGTGGGCTGTCAGAGTGAGGGAAGGGAAGGGGCAGTGTCCTGCTCTGCTTGTGCTGAGGTCTCTTGTGCTGGGCAGGCAGCTGAGGGACAGAAATGGGGCCTGAGACTCTGTGGGAGCAGGGAACTTGAAAACCAGGAAGCATGACAAAGCCCAGTCAGAGTGGAGCCTCAGGAACCTTGTGTGTGAACAATGAGTGGAGGAGGTGAGTGGCCCATGAGTTCCAGAAGAAGGCTCTGTGCTGTGGGGAGAAGGCCTAGGGCCAGGAACCACTCTGGACAGGGAGAAGGTAGCCCATGGTACCAGCTTGCCACCTGCTGAAGCACACCAGGGAACATCAGGCACTTTTCTGTTAGGTCTTGCAGGGATCCCTAGCAGAGAGAACAGGGTCAGGCAGTGGCAGGTTTTGTGTATAGCAACTGTGGAAGTCCTTACAGAAGTTTCTCCCTTCCTCTGAAGTTTCTCTTGGTTTTTAGGGAGGAGCACTAGACAATGCAGGCCTGTGTGCTAAAGATGGTTTCTTGGCACTGTCCCTTGGGGATGCCTGGCACAGACCTAGGCACCAAGCCTACAGCTATGCACTAGGCCCTGGCAGGACATGGTCTGATCTATCTGACTGTGCATCTTCCTGTGTGCCAAGCACAGCATCCGGTGCATTTGTGTGTGTGATGGGTATCCTGATACTCTTCTGCTCTGTCAGCTTGCCTGTCCCTCTGCAGCACCAACCAGGTCTAGGAGAGCATGCTGAGTGTCAGGTGTGATTCATGGTGGTTAGATGCCCTTCCTGTATCTAGACTTTATGAAGATGTCTTACAATATTGATTACAGTTTCTTCCTGTGTTCTCCATGTAGAGAGTTGGTGTGGCATGGATTCTAGGGCACAGTGAGCATTGATTATTTTTTTCCTTATGTGCAAAACAAATGGATACATGTGATGAAAAGTAGATTCTCTTTCTGTGCTTACTTAGTTCCTGAGTATAATTTTCCAATGTATCCTTTAGTGTGGCAAACATAAATTAAAGATACAAATTCCATTTAATTTTGTTGGCTGCTTTACCTCTAGAAAGACTGAGTTTAGAGAGATGGTTAGGGAATATCCTGGGTATCTATAGAATGTGACCCAGAAAAATGTCTAGAATGAAGTGAATCTTTTAGAGGAAGAATCAAGATAAGCGAGTATTTTATTTTGCAGGCAAACAACTTCTAGTCCTTTTTGCTCTCAAGAGCGCCCCCTGCTTTGCTTCTGACGTACCTGCCCTTTGGTCCTCCAGAGTTCTGAATCCAGCACCAAGAAGAAATTTCTCAAGAGAAGAGGGAAGGCTGACAGCCCCTGGATCAAGCCAGCTCGGAAAAGGAGGCGGAGGAGTAGAAAAAAGCCAAGTGGTACACTAGGTAAGTGCAGAGGGCTCTGGTCCTCATAGAGTGTCTCCACTTGGAGACCAGTCTAGGACTTGAAGAAGGTCCATTATTAACAAGTGTTTGAAATGGCACTCCAGTGGTTTCCTTCTGATGGACGTACTTGCTCTTGGCCTCATGCTGAGCACCTGCCCAGAGTGACTTAACAACCTGTGGCCGGTGGACATTCCTAGGCTACATAAAGGGACGAGGTCTATGGCCACTTGGCTGCCCTCCTTGGCTTGCATTGCAGAGGCCTCTCTACAGTATAGCTTTAGGCCTTGGGTTGGCATTTCCTGTTCTGAAAGTAATTTGTTAAGTTGAATGTAAGGAAGGAAATGACCCCTCAGGTTCGAAGAGGTTATAGATGTGGGTATCTATTTTGGGACTTTATATTGGCACTTCAGTCCTGTTTTGTCATGATTGGTGTAACTTTGTGATAAGTCATGGGATTGGGGAGGCTTGGAGCTCTAAGTTTGTCCCTTTATCACAATTGTTTCGACTATTCTGAGTCTGTTTTATTTTTACAGAAGTGGTAAGAATAAAAATGTTAATCTATATGAAAAATGACAAATGATGTTGACGGATTAATAAGGGATTGTGTTTTCTGATCTTTATTGTTCTATTCGTTGTTGGTTTCATTCTGTCTTTTATTTTTAATTAAAAGTTACAGGGTTTGTATGCCAAGGGTCATTTCTTTTATAGCTCCATTGAATGAACTTGGCACAGTTTATGAGTTAACATGTGCGTACCCATACCACTGCCTCTTGAGAACCTCTGCCTTCTACATCCGTTCCTTCCCTGCTCCAGGGATCCCAGATCTGCTTCGTTTCTGTTGGTGGTTAGCACTTTGTAGAGTTCTATGAGAATGGACTCTCCTCTGGGTCCTTTGAGTTTCATTGTCAGGCTGGTTCTTGGCCATTGTTGAGAAGTTTCCCATTGTATAGCTATGTTGTGGCTGGCTCACCACCACCTGTGGGTGGTTCCTGGGATTTTTCTGCTTGGGCTGTCGGAGAGGGGACTGCTGTGGATGTGGATGTTGGTGTGCCCTCTTCCTTGGACAGTGCTCACTATCTACAGATGGCATAGCTGAGTCATTGTTGTATGCTAGTTTCTTTCTGGGAGCTGCCAACCTGTTTCTCAAGGCACAGGTCCTGCTTTCTATTCTCATACAGCACTTGGAAGTCAGCAACCTTTTGTCCTTGCCAGTGCTTTGTTAGGCCTGTCCTGTTAAGTTCTTTTTTTGTTTGTGTTTTGAGACAGGGTCTTGCCATATGCAGCCTTTTTGGGGTTGTGGGGGACTGGCAAGGGGCAACGGAGAGATAACTCTGATGATCAGGCTGATGGTATGGATCCGATTTTATTATGGAAGTGTAGGAGTATATATAGGCTGAAGAGGAAGGGCGGGATTGAGCTTCAGGAAGGGTGGAAGTAGGCTTAGGGAAGGTGGGGATGCACTTTGGGGTGGGCTCTGAGCGGGGCGGCCCTAGCAGGGATGCTCTACTCGGTGTGCTGAGGAACGGGGAGTCTGAGTGTGCTCAGACTCTCTCTTCTGCCAGGGCGGCCAGCCAGACCTCAGGACCTCGACCTCCCACAGCCATGTAGTCCAGACTGGTCTTCAACTGACTATGTAGCCCAGGCTGGCCTCAAATTCATAGTGATCCTCCTCCCCTAGCCTCCCAAGTCCTGGGCTTACTGGTGTGTGCCTGCATCTCTGACTTTGTTCTGAAGTTCAGTGGGTTCAGTGGCCGGGTAATGCTGTCTCTGGGCAGTTTCAGTTTGCTTGTACTTGATGACTAATGAGGTCGTGCTTTTCCTTAACTTTTGTGTTTTTCCTTTTCTGAAGTATATTGTCTCTTCTTTTGCTTACTTCAGTCAGAGGTTTATCTTCTCATTAAATTGTAAGAGCTTTGTAAATATTCTGGATTTAAGTCTAATCAGATGGGTGCTTGCCTGTGTTTATATGTAGTCTGTGACCAGTCTCTTCATATTGCTAATGGTATGTTTAGGGTAAGAGCGATAGATAAAATTTTTCATTGAAGTCTAATTTATGAATTTTTTTCTTATATGAATATGAGTCATGTGTTTTGTGTGAAAAAAATCTTTGACCACCAAGTATGGTAGTGCACACCTATAATCCCAGCACTTGGGGCCTCAAGAAGGAGGATCACTTTGCGTTTGAGGCTAGCCTACACTACATAGTGAACTCAAGGCCAGCCTGAACTACACAGCAGAAGGTATCTTTGACTAACCTAGATCACTAGGTTTTGTTCCACATTTTCTTCTAAAGTTTTTCACTCACAGTGTGTACACATAGCCGTTGGTATGTTTAGGGGCAGTATTTGAGTACAGCCAGAGGCTTCCCTCCTGAGACAGGCAGTTGATTGGCACCATTGGTTGAGTTGACTTTGTTTCCCTCTTTTGCCACATTTGTTGACAGTCAGGATTGTGGACTGTTGCTATGCTTTCTAGTCTGTTCCATTTACTTACCTTTCATACCAACATGGAGCTGTGGCACTTGTTCTTTTTCTTAACACTTTAGCTGTGCTTCTGCCCTCCTGATACAAGGTCAGTGTTGACTGGTGTCTCTGAGGCCAGACTCCTGGGTCTGTTGGAGTCAGCTCAGCTGCTGCCCTGTGAGACTCTTCTGTTCTTTCAGTTATGTTTCCTTTTGTCTTTACCTTGGATTATACACTGAGATCAGGATACCAGTGTGGGTTTACGTTTGGCTGGCAGAACACATTTGTAGATCTGAGACTAAATGTTCTTCTTTGTCATCTTAGCTGTAACTTGTCAAATGCATGCCTAAATATTTGCTCACATAGTTTAAAATTTATTTCTGCATATAAAGTATTTAAAATTATATAAAGACTCCTCATGTTCTTCATATAGTTGATGATTTCCCAAAAGTGGTCAACTTTTCCTGTTTGTCTAAGATCTAGATATGGAATACAGTCTGAATTGAAACACTGAGGCACCATACCTCAGTATTAATGATTTATTATTCCCAGTCACTTAAGTAATATTAATGACTGATACTGAGATGCTTTACTGTGAAGCATGGTCATTTGCCCTTTGCTGGTGTTAGATACATTTATTATAAATGAATACTTTTTAAAAACTTTCTCGGGGCCGAGGATTTAGCTCAAGCGCTTGCCTGGTAAGCTCAAGGTTGTGAGTTTGATCCCCTGTACCCAACAAAACAAAACAAAACAAAACAAAACAAAACAAAACAAAACACCCAAAAAAACCTTTCTCAGTGGACCTAAAACTTCAAATACCTATTTTTTTTTATGCCTCTTGGGCCCTTCTGGGAAATGTAGACAGGCTGACTTACATATCCCACTTACTGCCACTCCATGTCCTCAAGAATGAGGAGGCACAGAAATCTCTGTGTGCACACACACACATCCTGTAGTCCTCTTCTGTAGTTTTATTTTCCTCTAGTGAGTGAGGTACTTTTTTACAGACAGTGTGTCTGATGGGGTTCACCCTGACCTTTTCCCAGGGAATCTTTGGGTGATAGCCAGGAAAGAGGGAAAATTGGTAGGCAGTACCTTTATAGTCCATGCAGATTTCCCCAGCCACTCTGCATGTTTTGACTATTTCTCTCTCTTTTTTTGGAGACAAAGTCTCACTATACAGTTTGAGCTAGCCTTAAACTCACTTTGTAGCCCAAGCTGGTCTCGAATTTGCAACGATCCTCCTTCCTTAGCCTCCTGAGTACTGGGATTATAGGTGTGTACCACCACACCTGGCTTTGGGGGCTGTTTCTTTAGCTACTTACATCACTTGGTCTTTTAAACATGTTTTATTTTAATGTAATTTGCAGGACATATACCATATATCTATCCATTCCCTGGATTATTTAATCAGATTTTATTTAGCTGGCAAAGTTACAAAGAAATACATATTCATATGTTAGTGCCTCATTTTTTTTGGTCTAGCACTTTACCCCATTGTGTGAAGTGGACATGGGGAATTAACAAAATGATGTCCCGGGGAAAACAACAGTGAAACCAGATGGTCTAAGGAATTGTTATTTCAGTTTGTGTTCTGAATGGGTTCAATAGAAATAGCCCCTTTCTGGGGAGTTAACTCTGGTTGAGTGTGGCTTCCACGGGGTTCTCATGGTGTGCTTTCTGTGTGTAGGTTCCGAGGCCTGTAAGTTGTCACCAGGAAGCACTGAGCAGATGGCTCCAGATGACAGCTCTGGGTATATGGAAGTCTCTCTGGACTCACTGGATCTCCGTGTCAAAGGGATTTTGTCCTCCCAGGCAGAAGGTGAAGATCAGTGTTGTAACTGTAACTGCACCAGCATCTTCTTTGTTTGCTGATCTCATCCTCTGTATTAACCTGATGCCCCCTGGTGGATATTAAAAGAAAATTTGATCAAATGCATCAGTTAGAGTTAATGGAATAGATATGGCACAAAGTAGGCTTGCCAAGTTCTTCACAGCATTGCACACAGGACCAAGTTGCTGGTAGTTGTGTCTCAGGGTTTTCCCTACTGTGAGTAAGATACACTTTGTGCGGAGTTCCTGATGAAATTGTGTGCCCTGCTCCAACCTCAGATTGTAGCACGCAGTGTAAATTTAAATCTGGGCCTTGGTGGCCCCTGGGTCTGGTTGGAAAACATGTCTTCAGCTGGTGTTGAGCTCATAGTTCTCAGGGATGTTCTGCAGTGGGGTGAAACGTTCATGCTGTCTTCATGCCTTTCAGTCACAGGTGCACCTGTGGCTCCTGCCGGGGGTCCTTGTGTAGAGGCTTTAGAGGCCTGCCCTCACTTTGCCCACTGTTCTTGCCTCTTGTGTCATATGAAACCCTCTGTCAATGAAAAGTAATTGATGATTCTGCAAAACCTCTAGTAATGCAAGGGGAAGTATAAAATCCCATAGCTATTTACATCCATGTGGATTTTGTAAGTGTAAAGTTGTAGATTACTATAGGGGTTTAATCTTTTTTAAGATTTAAATAACCATTGTCTTAAGGTAACGTTTTGGGGGTGTGATGCTCCTGTGTAGTTTAGGAACCACCTTTTGCTTAAGACATAAATCTAGGCTTGTCTGTCAGCGAAATCCTCTTCATCCTGCTTGCATCAACTAGAGTAGAAACTCCTCTTGAATAGCGTAAGGCCCTCACTAGAGGTGCCCCACACCTCTTCTCTAGATTAAGTATAACTGTCTTTAAGTTTTCCAGACTTTGACATGGAGGATTCACGAGGCTGGGTGGAGATTTGATTGTAAGTACAGTTCTCCCTTTGCCAGTCAGCTTCTGTGCAGTGCAGCAGCAACCCTGCCTGCTGGTGGTGAGGGTTAGAGATGAAGTGTGGTGGCATTGAAGGGCCTTCCATATAAACACCTCTGTTCTGTCTCTGGTGAAAACAAGGACAAGAAGCAACGAGTGTTAGCTGGGAAAGACTGAGAGCTGCAAATGTAGGAACCAGAATGGTGACAGCCAAGTTAGAAAGGTTAGGAGGAAAAAGCCCATTGCAGCAGCTTCCTTAGATCCCATGGCGTTTTATAAACTGGCCTCTCAAAATGTACTTACCTTTGATAAATGAGTACTGATTAGTCAGTGGTTAGCATTTTCTGTCATGCTTTTGATTTAGAGAATCAGCATCTTGAAGAAACAAACAGCTTCATTCTCTTGTGCTCAGGCTTACAGTGTGGAGTTCAGGACCTCAAGGGAGGTAGTGGTAGAGCCAGCATTTGGACAGTGGAGGACTTAAGAGTCACTGAATTGTGCCGATGAGGGTCAGTGTCATTCTAGTGATGGTTCAAGGCCGGGCTTCTTGGTGGTTGCATACCTGTAGTCGTAGCACTCAGGCTGAGGCAGGAGGATCACTGTAAGTTTAAGGCCAATCTGAGCTACATAGTGAGACCCTGTTTCAGAAAACCAAAATATTTAAAAAAAAAAAAAAAAAAGCCAGTCTTAT
>PVJX010047758.1:0-11732 GCA_004027295.1 Dolichotis patagonum
CTCTTTAAATAAAATTTAAAAAAAAGAGTACTGAGTTCAATTCCTAGTAAAAAAACAAAAAATAACCCACAAACAGCTAAACTATTAGAGAAGTTGTCAATTCCATATAGAGTAGTTTTAAGTGCCTAATGCATATTTGGCTCTGCTAAGCTTTGCAGTTAGATATATACCTTACCTGGTTTCCAGGTTTGACTAAGCGTAGGGCAGCTTCAGCACATAGGTGAGCTGCCTTAATGACATCTGCTTTCCTCCCAGTTACTTGGGTTCCCTGTAGATAAGGAAATGTAATCAGTGTCTTCCTAGAAAGTTTACTAATTCAGCTGACCATTTGACTGGTGTCTATGGGCAGCTACCTACCTACCTGAGGCACACCAATGACAAAAGTATGAGCCACATTAGCAATGAAGCCATCCACATGGACCCCAAGGTCACTGAAAGGCAAGCAGAGTACTGCATTAAGAAGAGGCATTATAGAAATGCTCAGGAAAAAAAAAAGGCTCTTGAATGGTTTAACCTTACATTTTTACCAAGTCACCTTCCTTGAGAATATAGTCCTGGTCACTCTTCAAAGGGGAGAAGTGACATACACAGTTATTTACCGAAATGCTGGTAGGGAAGGCAATACCTGTAAAAAGAATCATCAGCCTTACTGCCTTGCTCTCTTCTCTCAGGAGCCCTACAGCTCTTTAGAGAAATGAAAGGGTGTTTTTCAGGGACTTGATTAAACTAAAATCAGTTTGGACTGGGTAGGAAACTGTCCCATTGCCCCTCCAAATATCAAGTGGAATTAGAGTGGTGATTATATCATAACAATAAAAAACAAAGATCGTCAAACCTGGGAAATTACGGGATGGATTGGGTTTTTTTGTTTTTTACCTTTCTTCATTTCCTTTTCTTTCTTGAAGATTTTTCCTGTCTCTTCCATAATCATGGCGTCACCTTTCTCACACAGGCTCAATACTGACACACCTGAGCTGGATGCTTCCACCAAAGATCGAAGTACCCCTGTGGACGAAAATCCCACCATAAACCAGGCATGGTGGCACACTCCTATAATCCCAGCACTTTCGAGGCTGAGGCAGGAGGATTGTTGCAAGTTTGAGGCCAGCCTGAAGCGAATAGGGAGACCCAGTCTCAGAAAGACAAAATAAACAAACAAACAAAAACCCACAAAAAACCAACAAAAATAAAAGAACGAAAAAAATTCCGCCACGTCAGCTCTGCATGTATTTATTTACCACACAGGTAATATTTGGAAGTTGCACTCAGTTTCTAATGTCTACTGCCACTGTCCTGAGGCTTACAGGGGAAACAAGTTTTACTTCCTGGAATGGATCCACCTATATAATCTCTAATTTCTACCTTCCTTTCCTAAAATAAAAAGGTCAACACTCCCTTCTTTCCCTTACATTATTATGTGACAACTGGGCATATACAATTTTTCTCTGGCAAGGCATCAGGCTTCCAAAGATGATATCTTTGGTATAAGAGTTATGAACTTAAGTGGATTCTTACCAAGGTACCCCATATACATGCAAAAAAACCATAAGAAATTTATAGGCGTCAGGGACAACAAGGTAGACACACAACTGCTGAGTTGAAGCCAATGCATTGTTAAATATTACCTTCTCTTCTCAGACACCCTAATTAGGTGTTTGTAATTTCTGTGATTCTACTTATGTACAATTTATTTCCTCACAAACAAGTATATAAGCCTAATGGACTTAATCTAAGGTTCCTGAGGGACCTCATGGCTTATAATTTGTAGAGGGTCTCGAGCTTCACAGTTTTAGTATGAAGGATCACAAGCACCTCTAATTACAAACTATAAGAGCATCTCCTCTCAAAAGAGTGTACTATATACTAAATGTCGATTGTGTTGCACTGTTCTGTTCACACCCTCTACATGACCCAGATTCACCCTGAATTTAGTCTGATTTTTTTTTTTTGAGAATTTGGCAATTCTTTGGGAGTCAGAAAAAGGTTCAGTCATAGGACCAAAGGCATCCTTACGACCTCCTCCCACTACCTTTACTGGTAAAACCACGCAAAAATCCAAAGATAAGAAATTGTTAACTAAGTCGATCTTAAAATATTAAAGTTAGTCAGGACTGGTGGCATATGCCTGTAATCCCAGAGGATGAGGCAGAAGGGTCACTGTGAGTTTAAGGCCAACCTGGGATGTATAGTGAGATCCTGCCTAAAAAAAAAAAAGTAAACTAGAAAGAAAGAAAATGAGGAGTGAAACACTGGCTTAGACTGCTGGGAACTGCTAAGAAAGCGCACAGCTCAAGTAAGGATGATTCGTGACACTTTTAAGTCAGCCAGTCTCTTTTCCAGTACTGTTCACAAGTCTGCATAGTTGGAGTGAGAGCAAGACCTAAAACACTGTCAAGTCCCTAAGATCGGATCGTATTTGGAAACTAAGGCCGTCCGCACAGATTGGCGCGGTGGTAGTAATGAATAACTTCTAGAAAAGCCAACTAGGTGCCCTCCATCGGCCCCCTGAGCTAGCCCAAAGGAGCAAGGGGGCCCCCATCAGGTAAGAGCTGAAGGAAAGGCGCTAGCAAAGCACGTGGTGGGGAAGCTGGTGTCAGAGACCGCAGCGGAGGGGGAGAGGAGCCAGCGATCCGAATGGGGACTGGGCAACACGTGCCCCGGCTCAGTTCCTGGGGCCCGGAGCCGTGACTGAACAGAGGGGTGTTTCGGGCGTGAACAGCTAGGCTCTTCCTTCTCAAGGTGGCCTCGCTCCCACCAGAGTCAGAGGAAGCAGAGATCAGAACTGAAAGGTGAGGGGCAGGAGACGACGCGCCTTGTTTCCTTACCGACGGCCTAGGGTCCGAGCCTGCCGGGGCCCTCTCTGCGCTCCTCTCGGTCCCCGGCCCGCACCTCCACACTCCAGCCCGGACTGGTCGCTCAGTCCCCAGCTCGACACCAGGTCTTCCTACCACGCCGACCAGGCGGACCGGTGCGTGCCCCTCGGGAGCTCACTCCGCAACACCCTGCCGCTCCAGCCCCTCCGAGGACAGCCCAGCACCTCTCCCTCTCAGCCTCGATTCCCGGACCCCTGAGGCCGCACTCACGGTTGGCGATGTCGCCCCCCATCTTATACTTGGTCACGACCAGGTCTTCGGCGATAGTTTGCTCCTGCTGTTCGTCCTCGCCCGACATCTTCCCACTACCACTGCAGCTTCGTTTCCCCTGAGCCGCCGACTCCGTTTCCCTTCCCAGCCGCAGGCTGTGGCCAGAGGCCCCTAGATCCGCGAAGAGAGCGCGAGCGAAAGCTCCAGCAAGCAAGGAGCGGGCGGGCAGGCGGGTGTCGAGAGCTAGAAGCTGCGAGCGCGCGGGCTGAGGCGCAGGGCACCTTGGGAGAACGAGTCCTGCCCACTGCCCGCTTTCAGCCGCCTTTCTATTCTCAGGAACTACAACTCCCAGCCTGCCCCTCGCGCCCCTCGCCAGGCCCCGGGGCCTTGCCCTCCCAGGGCCTCGCACGCCGGAATCGCCGGGCACTCTGGGAAGGGTCAGGCTCCGGCGGGAAGGCGGAGCCGTTGGCGAGCAGGAGGGAAAGCGTGGCCTCTCCAGGAAGAATCACATCCAAGGGGACGCTGTGCAAGAGCCGTAACGGGGGTGGGGAGTGGAGGGCCGGGAGGAGCGCGGAGCTGCGCGAGAAGTGGAATTAGAGGTGGCAGGATGGGTGGGGCCGGGTGGAGTACAGGTGGGTGGGTACGCTCTACACCTAGGGCGGGGAGCTGGGCGCGCAGTCTTCAGTCCCTGGATCGGCGGGCGCAACCGGCCCTGCCAGTCCAATCGTCCTCCACGGCTAGAACAAGGAGGGGCTGAGCGGACGTGGAAAACCAGGGATGGGTGCTAGGGAGAGCGAGCTAGTTGGGCAGTCGGATCAACTGGGCGGCCAGACTCGAGGGGTTACCCATTTTCTGTGGCCTCCGTGTGGAGTGCAGACGTCCACTGAAGTAACAGTAGTTCAGCAGTAAGCTTTGACAGGGTACCTAAGAGGAGTGCCCAGAGAAAAGAGTTGATTTTTTTTTTTTTTATCATTCATGAGAGAAAAATTCGGGAGTGTTTTGTTTCAGTACTGTGAAAGCACATGCAAAGGCCTTTTCTGCCAGGTGTGGTGACACCCACCTGTAATCCCAAAGCTGAGACAGGAAAACCAACACAAGTTCAAGGCCAGCGGCACATAGTGAGTTCAGGGCTATCCTGAACTACCATAATGAGACCCTGTCTCAAAAACCAAAACCAAAAGCCGGTGGTGATAGCGCACTCCTGGAATCCTAGCACTTGACGCTGAGGCTGAGCCTCACTTGAGGCTGAGGCAGGCAGAACGTTGCAAGTTTCTGAGACCAGCCTCTCTGCTACAAAGTGAGTCCAGGGCCACCCTGAACTGCCTGTCTGACCCAGGCTCAAAAAAAAGACAAAAAACCAAACCAAAATCAAAAAACGTTTTTTAATCTCCCCAAGCATACTTTGTTGTTGCCCTGTAGCTATTACTAGTAAACCCTTAATGAAAAGGACTGTGCCCAATGCTAGTTTGGTCCCGAACTGACATCTTTCTACCTCAGTATCTGGATTGCTGGGGTTACAGGTGTCCATCACTATGCCAGAACAATGCTTTAAAAGAATTAGGCCCGGAGAAAGCTGGACAGGATAAGAGGAATGTCAGAAAACAAAAAGGTAGCTTATCCACTGCTGAGGAGCAGAGAAAAGGGGTGGGTGGTTTACTACAAACAATTTTCATTTGACAGGAAGCTGAAAAACTTTGGCATTTTTATTCAGACATATATAAAAACAAAACAAAAAACTTAAATCATACAACAGACATCCCCCCACCCCCCCCAGGTTTCAATCCAAGAGGACAGTCCTCTTCCTAACCTACCTGGAAGCCTAAAAGTAGGTCTTTGGAACCTTAGTGAATCAACTTATAGAGTGGAGCTCAGACAGTACATATGGGCTATGTTTTACACAAAGATTTTTTTTTTTCCTAATCACTCCACCATTATCTGAAGTCTGGGTGTAGGTGGAGGATGTGGCTGTTGGGAGTTCGGCTTGATTCAGTGCAAAAAGAAAATAATGTCCCTTACATGGGCTATGACTTGTATCAGGTTTTCTTGACAGGTTATAGTAAGAGCACATACACTGGAATTACGAAGATTTTTAATTAAGGACCTGGGACTTAATTTCTTCAGGCTTAGTTTTCCCCTGCTTTTCAGTGATTTTTTTGGGGGCGGGATCAGGAATCAAACTCAGGACCTTGTACTTGTCAGACAGGCGCTGTGCTGCTGAGCTGTATCCCTGGCTCTCTTCTCAGTGATTTTATTTTCTGCAGTTTGAGTTAATTGTGGCAACTACAGTCTGAATTTTTTTTTTTTTATGCTGGGGATCAAACTCACGATCTCAAGTTTGCCAAGTAGGCACTTAACGCTGGTGAGCTAAACCCCCAGCCTTCCAGTCTGAAAATATTAAATGGAAAATTGCAGAATAATTCAGAAGTTTAAGTTGCGTCCTTTTCAGAATAGCATGGTGAAATTGCACACCATCCTGTTCTGTCTCACTCAGGGGAATTAACTCTTTGCCCAGTGTATCCACCTGCCCATTAGTAGCCTTCTCAGGTGTCATCAGGCTGCTTTGGTATCACAGTGTTTGTATCCAGGTATGCTGCTTTTACTTAAGAATGGCCACACAGTGCAAGAATTGTGGTGCTGGCAATTCAGACATGTCAAAGAGAAATCATAAAGGACTTCTTTTAAGTGAAAAAGTGACTGTTCTTAATAACGAAAAAAAAATCATGCTGAGGTTGCTAACATCTACGATAAGAATAGTTCTGTCTGTGAAAATGGAAACAGGTATCAGTCCCAGTTTTGTTGCTGGATTTCAAACTGCAAAAGTTACGGACAATGCATAAAAACTTCACTGAAGGAAAATGCATTATACAGTTCAGTAATATCCCTAGGTTCAGACAGTTACAGGATATCTTAACACCTGAGAGCCATTGCATGTAAAATGAGGTGTCTACCTCACAAACTTGTATAAAGGGTTATGTGAAATAATACAGGAGAGATTTAGCATGATGCCTGGCTCTTGGTTAAGTGCTCAATTAACAGTAATCAATATCTACTCCTACCCTCTTTCTTCCACAAAATTTGTACTTTCCAGGGCATTATTATAAGTCAGAAGCCAGAATTCAACTTTCCTTTGCTATGTTTCCCATTTCTTCCTCTTAATACACTCTGATGGGAAAATAACCCGTAAGAGCCTGAGAGAAAGAGACTGGGGAAATAATCCTTCATATCTCCAGGGACTTCCTGTGAGGAAGCTGAGGAGTAGGGTTAGCAAACTAGACAAAACCTTCTCCTTTCCTGGGGCTGGGAAAGAGAAGAAAGTGCACAGCTGACTATATTCTGTAAGAATTTCACGTTAAAAGTGTTTAAAGCCTTCAAAGGAATTCTAGGCATAGAGAAATGGGCCGGAGACCTGTGAAGGAGAGGGAGTCGGGAGGAGTGCCCTCTACAGACACTAGCTGCCATTAAATGCTCCCTGAATATATTAGGGAGCAAGGGGTTATGTTCTCTGGGCATTAGCCTTAGGGAAAAGTCTGCTATGCCAGTAGTCAGGGTTATCAAAGGCAGAGTCAGTGGCTTCTAAGCTTCGTAGAGTTTTGAGGCGGGCATAGCGAACATGGGGGGCATTGTGTCCAGGCCCCTGGAAAGCTCTCATCTCTTCATACCCTTGTTCAGCTGCTGGGCAGGCCCCCATGGCTGCATAGTCCCCCCCAGTACCACTTCCACGCTGCCGATTCATGTATTCATAGTCCTCATCAGGAGTGGTGCCAGCAGTGGGCATGATGGGAACAGGATGGAGTGGGCAACTCTGTGTGCTACCCAGAGAGGCACTGAGGTCCGATCCTACATCCATGTACTCATAACCCAGCTCCTCAAGGGAACCAGGCCTAGGGGGATGAGGTGGACTATGCCTTCTCCTCCGGTTCATGTATTCATACTCTTCATCTTCATCTTCTTCTTCAGTACCCAGGACAGAACTGAGACCCACTGAAGAAAGGGTACCTTCCTGGGAGGAAGAAGTACCTAGGGTTGAGAAGAGAGTAGAGGTATGTGGAGAATATCATGGTAACAGGAAGAAGGGGTTAAGGGAAGGCTAGAAAAAATGAATAGGGAGAGATGTGATTAGAGAAAATAATTAAGAGGAGCTTGAAGACAGGATTAGAGGAAGATTTGAAGAAAGCCCTTGGAGGAGTCAGGCACCTTTAAGATGTGTATCTGGCATGACATAACCGTTGACATCCTCTTCTTCTAAGCCCGGTGGGGAGAGTGGGGTGACAGGGGTAAGCAGGCTATGGCGCTGGGAATGGTAGGCACTGTCTCCTCGTGGCCGTGGGCTCCGGCTCCGGCTTCTACACATTGACACCTTCTCCTGGAGCTCAGCATCACAGCCTGTCACATGGTCCTCTGATGACTCTGATGCCAGGCGTGCCCGTGGCACTGGGTGTAAAGAGACAGGACGGGGGCACCGTTCACTATCCCCACAAACTGCAGACTCCTAAGGAGAAAAATAAACAAAATATAATAGGGTTGGTTCAATCTCAGGACAAAGAAAAAAGGAAGGGGAGAGAGATGTTTGTTTAGGAGGAGGTTGGGCTGTTTGGTTCCTTTTTTGTAGGCTGCTGATGAAAACTTAAAGGTTTCTACTGTACCACACTACCCCACAGCACTTACCAAGACCTGTCTCCTACCTCTCACAGATCTTACCTGGGAAGCTTCCCCAAGGTTACTTTGGTTCATGGGCATGTATCCAGATGATGGGCTTAAAAGGCTCTGGCTCTAGGATGGATAAGTAAGGAAAAGCTTAAAATGAAGGGAGAAATCTACTTTTACAGTGTGGGTAAAAGTTACAGTAAGTAGTTAATGTGGGTATCTGAATGGTGCATGAGGGTTCCAGGGTAGGGAGTCCTGGACAATTAGGAGATGTCTTACCCCTCGAGGCCGGGTAAGTGTTCCAGCTGGTAAGCTGAGGGCAGAGCCTAGTGTGGTTGCCAGGCTGTCCTCCTCTGCCTCCAAGTCTGAGTCGAGGTCCAGTTCTGGCTCCAGCTCTACTTCTAGTTCCTTGTTTGTCAGAGCAGAAGGCTCTGCCCCAGGAGGTATTCCAGACCCACTCTCTCTCTGTAAGGGAGATAACTGTTAAGGTGAATCTTAGTTCCAGCCAAGTCCTCTTTTCTCTAAATGTCCTTGATATCTTCTAGTACTCACTCACCCTTATGACTAGATACCGTGGTGGATCACGGGCCATTCTGGTGAACTCATTGGCTAGTTCTTTAAAGGTCGGACGAATATTCTCATCAATCATCCAACCTGAATGTGAGATAAAGGAGGCAGCCAGAAGAGAGATTAGAGGCATAGCAGAAAAGGAGGGAAGTCAGTTAGAAAACAGCTGTGGTCCATAGGTAACTCACACTTGACCATGACCATGTAGACGTCAATGGTGCAGATCTGAGGCTGTGCCAGCCGCTCCCCCTTCTCCAGCAGGTCTGGTACTTCAGCCAGTCGCAGCCCAGCATAGGGCTCTGCCCCAAAGGTCATCAACTCCCAAACTGTCACACCTGACATGACAAGAAATGGACTGATGCGTCCAAAAATAGTAGATGGGCAGAGGTAAAAGGAAAAGCAGAAGTGCTACAAGGATCTCAAGGTTCTATAGTTCCTAAGAGGAGAGGACTCAAAAGGTGTTTGTGGGATTTGGGCCAGTGACGATGCAGAGACTCAGATGCACTGACCATAGCTCCAGACGTCACTCTGGTGTGTGTATTTCCCGAAGTGGATACTCTCAAGGGCCATCCACTTAATTGGAGTCTGAGGAATAAAGACAAAGTTTCCATCAGTTGACTTCCACAAATCTTAGCATTTCCAGACCCCAAGTTCTCTGTCATTCTTTTTATTATTGCTCTCTGAGCTTAAATTTCTGGCATTTTTATCTTCCTTCCTTGAATTTACCATGTAACAACAACTGCACACCTCAGAAAGAGACTACTAAATACTCGCTTATCCTCATGCTCCCTGCCTGGCTGTGTTGTCACCTCACCTTGGCCTCACTATGTAGCAGTTGCTTGTCATCAGGTGGCAGCAGGTCAGCCACACCAAAATCTGCGACTTGAACCTGACTGGGTGACTTAAGCAGCACATTTCGGGCGGCCAGGTTCCTGTGCACCATACCATGCTCCTCTAGGTAGTACATACCCTGTGGTAGAGAAAGTAGTTTTAGGGTTGGGGGAGTTGGTTGTTGAAAGCTGGAGTTCCCCTGAACCCTGAAAGCATCTATCGAACTTCAGTCTTCCCACTCCTCCCGGCCCCCAGCCAAGTGGTGCTTAACTCCTCCAGGCTCCTCTCACCTTGGCAATTTGTACTCCCCAGTTGAGCAGCAGCTGTGGCCCCAGTGCCCCCCGGTGTTGTCTCACATGATCCAGCAGGGAACCCAGAGGCAAGTATTGAGTGACAAGCTGCAGAGATGACCCTGGGCAAAGTCCTAGCAGCCGTACAATATGGGCATGGTCTAAGCTGCCAATGGCCAGCATATGCTACAAAACATGAGAAGCATTATCCAGGGAACGGATTCCCATACACTCAGCACATGTACAACCAACCCAGGGCTTCCCCCAGCATTCAAGTCCAGCAGCATAGCTAACTGTATCTGTTCACACAGGACCACGCTCTGCAAGACTGTAACACTGTCCACTCTTCTCATGGCAGATATTCCCCTTCCTTCCTTACATCTGTCACAGCTTGAAAACTCTGCCGTCCACTCTTGTCCTCAATGACTTTAATGCAGACTGGAATCTTGATGGATTCGCCCTCAGGGATCCACACTCCCTGGGAAGTTTGAAACAGGAGTAAGGTTAGGGGCATTTGCCCCAAATCATCTTTTGCCACAACCCTTTCTCCTTTACTACCTCCCCAGACTCCTGTGGGTCACTCACTTTGTGCACTGTTCCAAAGACCCCTGAACCAAGCACTTTAAGCTTCCTCAGTTCTGTCTCTTTGAAGATTCTGGCATAGACTTTGTTAGCCTTCTCACTAGGATCCAAAGGTTCTAAGCTCTGAGAAGCAGATGGAAAAGAGGTACTCAGAAGAGCCCACACCATATCCCACTCCTACCAGCTCCCCTAAATGGATGCCAACAGCAACAGCACCCAAAGAGCTAGGGGCAGGAAGGGCAACTGTCAGTCCTGGAACGCATCATTGGCTTGTCGAGGAATAACAGACTGAGGACTGAGGAAGTTGTTTGTGTTCCTGAAGTCAGGAATCAAAGTGGGGGCTGGGGATTTAGCTCAGCGGCATAAGCCCCTGCCTTGCAAGCGCGTGGTCATGACTTCAATCCCTGTACTGATAAAAAAAAAAATTAAACTACAAATGGTTCCCATCTGATGAGGAATCAAAGTGTTGGGTGTTCCCTCTGACTGAGTAGTGAGAGGGAGACTGCGGAGAACTGGTCAAGCTGTCCCCTTGAGGATCTTTTACACAGTATTCTGTGCTTTACACAGCATTTTTTCATGTTGTGCCCATTCACCTTTCATCCATCATGGGAGAATAAGTATTACTTCCTTTGTATAGATGCATAAAACCGAAGCACAAAGAAGGAAAGTAACTTCTTCAGGCCAGGAATTTAGCTCAGCAGCTCAAGTGTCTGCCTAGCAAGCACAATATGGTAAGTTCGATTCCCCGCACCAAAAACAAAAACGACAAAAAAAATCAAGACTAGAATTCATGCCTCCAGTTTCCCCCTAGCTGGTATTGGACCACACTGTCTCTCTGCAAAACTCGATCAAATCTCTAGAGGAAAAGAAGGGGAGTGATGGTCACCTTCTCATTAATCTCTGGGTACAGGTGACATAGATACCTCTCACACGCTAAATACTCACCTCACCTCGTTCCAAGTAGCGCCTCATAGCCCTTTTATTCTGAATCCTGCGCCCACGCCAATAGAGAAAAGTTATGCCCAGGACCAGCAAAATCGCTGTCAATCCAACTGTTACGGTCAGTGCCAAATGGGTTTTGCTATGGGATGTAGAGAAGGCCAGCATTATCCTGGGTTTACAGCTCCCTCACAAATAGCACCTGTATTTGTGCTGAAGGTATACTACAGATCTGGGGCAAGAAGTTAACATTCACATATACATATATCCTTGGGCACTGAAGACTTTTTTCCTGAAGCTAGGATCTCCCTGCCTTAGGCTACTATAAAATAATATTAGGAAGGAAAGGCCAGAAGCCGAGATTCTTTTTTCTTCCCTCTCCCACAGAATGGGTCTCACCGTATAGTTCAGGCTGGCCTTGAATTCATCATGTAGCCCAGGCTGGCCTCAAACTCAGTGAACTGCCTGCTTCAGCCTCTTTGCTGAGATTACAGTTGTGAGCCACCATGACAGGCTAGAAGCCTAGATTCTTGTGTATAATGATAGTGAACTATGTGTATAAAAGGCCAGAATGAACAGCCACTCTTCCCTGACTTGAAACCAGTCCATCCCTAGCTTCTCTCAAATATCCCCAGCTTCCACAATCTCCCAGCTCATCATACCTGATTAGTACCAGTGGTTGGCCCAAACAGTCTTGTAGCTGTGGTCCCTTACACCTAGAATAGAAGGTCTTTCCCTTAGATGGATGATTGGAAAAGAAAGGCTCAAGTCTAGCAATCTCAACATACAAAAAAAA
>PVJX010047760.1:0-11743 GCA_004027295.1 Dolichotis patagonum
AGCAGGACGGCCAGATGTCAATCTGGTAGGTAGGGACTGCATAGCTAAACCGGAAAAACAGGACCAAGAGCCCTGAGAAAGAAGAGAAAAGCACTAACAGTACCTAAATTTAAGGACAAGGTGAGTAGACCATCCTACTCCTGCCCTTGTCCTTTGACAACCCTTCCAAGACACTTTCGTGTCCTCAGACTGTGACCCTTCTCATTAAGCCCCTGTCCCATCGCTGCTCCCCTCTCCTCTAAACTATTGCTATTCTATGTACTCTCTGTGTCTCCTAGGTAAACAAAACATGGAGCAAGGCCAAGAGCCTCCAGACATGGAGGAAAATGTCTCCCTGGGCATTCCAACACACACTGATGACCCAAAGAGTGTTGATGCAACAGTGAAGCACCAACAGGATGACAAACTCTAGCAAGGTGTCCTGGAGAAGGAGGGCTTCTGTGGGACCCTGGAGAAGCCCAGCCAAGCGCGTGCTGCTCCAGAAACGCCAGGTGAAGAGGGGCTGCAAGAAAAACAGTGCCAGGGTGGGCAGGAAGAGGGTGCCCCAGGCCGTGGAGGCCCATGGAAGATTATCCCAGACTCCCACTACACCCTTGGCCCCCGCTGCAGAGGCCACAAATCTCCTTATTATCTGAGAAATAGCCCGCGGCCTGTGTACCGCTAAGGAGCAATGGTGGTAGCCCCAAAACTATACACCAACACTGATGGTAGCAATAAACCCTACCTCCGTGAACCTTCGAGTGTGTGTTTCTGTGTTCTCTGGGGGTGAGGAGGAAAAGAGGAGAGAGAAGGGAACAGCAGGGGGGGAGGGAGGAGGTATCCTCCTCCCAGCGATGGTAATTTCTCATCTTTGTAGGAGGGAAGGATGTGGAAATCTTCCCATGGTCTTAAGTGTGGCCAGGTTAGCAGGGAGGAACTTCAGGTAATGGTGGAGATGGGGAAGGGAGGAATGTACCACTGAAAGGGGTGTTCATGGGAAGAATGTGGAGGAATCACCCTCCCACGATCCCTGAGGCCCTTGTATCGAGTTTATAGAGATAAGAGGGGTAGAAGATAAGTGTGAGAAATATTTGTGTGAATACTGAGCAGATCCCTCCCTTCTCCCCCATTCATGTTGGGCTCATCATTCCCCCCACTCCATGGATGATGCTTTGTGGTACCTACACCCCTCCCTGGATAGCTACTATGAGGTAGCAGTTTTGTGACCAAATAAAGCCCAAGGGCGTGGCCATCCTAGGGACTGGTATATAAAGGGTCAACAGACCCACCTGGGGTAGACGACTGGGAGGCTATTTGGCCAGCGAGATGGGCCAGAAACAAGCGGTTCTAAGGCAGACCCTCCAAAAGCACCGCCAAACACCCCTATTACTACACCTTTGACATCGCATTCAGATGCCACACATGCAGGTCCAAACACTGTTTCACAAGAACAAAGAAGAGCCTCTTCCCCACTCGGATTTGAAGGCACAGTGAGTGGATCAGCCCAGCCCCTCCCTTTATTCCCCTTGACAATCCTCAAGACTTCTACCTTTTTGGCAGACTGTACCCCTTCTCCTGAAGCCCCTGTTCTTACATTCTTCCTCAAATCAGATCACTCCTTTGATTTTTTTTCATGTCCATGCAGATGCCGAAGAAACTAAGAAAGGCACAAAGCCCTCTGCGAGAAACTGTGAAGGACAAAGCATCCCCTAGAGCACCTGCCAGCTCTGGGGAACCCAAGAAAGAGAGAGGTCCAACACAGTATGAGGACTTCACCATGTGTAGTGGTGATCTGGAAAGCCAGAGGCCAAAGACAAGAAACTTCAAGGCTACTCAAAAAATCTCTGGCAATATCCACTGAAGTAGTTGCAAGATTTTACTCAGCAATTTGAATTGATGGTGGAAAAAAACCCCTTGGGAAATTTGTCTGTGTGTGTCTTTGTGTGCTCACTGATGGTGGGACAAGGGAGGAAGGAAAGGGACAGGCAGGTGTGTGAGAAGGGAGGAAGGTGTCTGAGAGACAGGAGAGCTGCCTCATACACATCCTGAGCCCAGAGCCTGTTGAGACTAACACAGTCTGTGGAGGCACAAGGCCCACAGGGCTGAGGGGTGCCTACTGCTGTGGCGGACTTGTGGCCCAGGGCTCCTGCAACCAGCCCCTGGTGATGCTGGCTAGAATAGTTTGAAAGACTTTGGCAGCAGGACTCTTCCAGACACCAGTGCTATTCTAGAGATGTGTCTGCAGGCACTGGCCTGGAGACAGAGGCCAACAGGGTCCACCCTTCAATAGCTTTTGCCAGGCTTGCACTGAGGTCTAAGGCAAAGTCCTGTGCTAAATAACATTGCTCAGTCTCAGTGCAGGGAGTCTTTCTCTAAGCTGTGCTTTTTGAGTTGCAGGTAGGGTTGGTGAAGGCAGTTCCTTGGTCACCAAGGCTGACACTCAGCCACGTCATTCCTGAGTCCCACAGGTACAAGTCACACAAGTCAATACCACAGCTGACACTGGTGCACGCCATGATACAAGTCTATCTGTTCCTGCTACTGAAACAGGTCCACAGGCCATCTGTGAGCACTAGCCTGGGGACAGCTGTGCTACCAGAGGTTGGTGCACATTTCCTTGGCTACAATTATGGATGCTAAACTGTGTTGCACCTGAAGCTCACAGGCACAGGGACCTGAATCGTCTGCTGCTTTCGGGTCCACAGGTCCATGTGGAGACTAGAAGTAAGTCAGGCAGTATCTCCTGTTTGCTCATTGGTGTGCAGGCCGCCACCTAATGCCAGTGCAGTTCTAGAGGTTTAGTCTCTGTGATCTTCATTATATACAGGAACTCTGATTCCTACTTCGTGTTGAATCTTGCTCTCAGTTGGCCCTGCACTGACCTCCAAAACAAACCCCTTTGCTAGCTTTGTATCTTGCTACTTAATGGGCAGAGTCTTGCTCCCTGCACTGCTGCCTGAGGCTTGGAGAAGGGCATTAGAGGCTGTGAAATTCTTGATCAATGTGCTTCCAGAAATTCAGTCTACAGATATTGGTGTGAGGCTAGAGTAGTGAGCACCTGTGACCTGGTTTCCCCTTAGCACATCTGGTACTGTTTTTCATGTCTAAGGTCTGGACATCATTCCCCCTCCCTCTCCCAAGGTCTCTGTCTTTACACTGCTTGGAGTTGAGGAAGTGATGATATCAGTGACTCTTTTCCTCCTTCTTTCTTCAACATGTCTTTTATTGTTATACCAAAATCTGATACTCTGATCTCTCACCTTGTGCCTTTAGCATTTTTGACTCAACTTTTTCTGTCCACTTGTATGTTTTTGATTTTTTCTGTATTTAATTTTTTGTGGAGGGAGGGAGTTTGGTGCTTTATCATCAATTTTCTTGTTCCTTCTATTAAAATATAGCTTTTTAAATTAAATCTTGTCTCTCTATGTCTGTCTCTGTCTCTATTTTCTGTCTCTGTTTCTCTCTTCCCATTAGCTGTCTATCCATTTGTTTCCTTATTATTTTTTCTTTTTACCCTCTAATTTATCTGTGTTCCTTGTTATTTTTCCTTTTCCTTATTGTCTTTCTCTGTTACTGTTATCAAATACTACTCAGTACATTTTACTCTTTCACAGGATCCTTTATTGTATTTTTATCACAGTCTCTCCATGTTCCATTACTTAATTCTTTAAATTCTATTTTTTCATGCTCCTAGTCTCTGCATTGTCTCATTCTTTATCCATACTAGTACAAGCATTATCTATTATGAATCTCTTGACAGTTAGCTATATCTTACTATGATTTAACACTGTTCTATTGCTAATGGAGGTAAAACTTCTCACCTGCAGAGTATTTACTGTATATCAATATGTGGTTTCACTGAGAGTTGGTACTATTATATATAGATCTCATTTCTAGGGCTAAGTTATAAATTATTATTTCCTGGGGTTTGTCACTATCCAGTTTTATTTGATGTTATTTTTGTTGCTGACTCTATTACATTAGCCAAGCTGACTTAGACTTTGCTATCAATTGGTTTTCTGTATTTGTCAATATCTAGATTGCCTGAGGGTCTTACACTATATTATAACCCAGTCCCAATGATAAATAAGCTGCAACCTCCCCTCTTGAATAAACAGAAGTTGGAGCCTAGAGCAAGCCCAAACATCAATAGCTAGCTACACATAGAGGACAGCTGAAGAAATGTCATTACCTAAAGAGCTCTCAATAGTAGCAATAAAGCTACTCACCATAAGCAATCTGCAAGACTTAGCAAAGAAAGCAAACAAAAATATAAAATGAGAAAACAGGGAAACAAACTGCCTCCAAAACCTCCCAATGACTCCACAGAAAATCCAGGGACCACTGAAGGGAAAATAATCAAAAGCCACATAGCTGGATTTTCTGAAATAGTAACAGTCGACATAACTAAACAGATCAATAATGTAATTGGTTAATTCAAAGCAGAGTTAAAGGCAGAATGACCTAATGGCCAGGGGTTTAAATCGGCAGCACAAGCGCCTGCTTGGCAAGTGCAAGGTCATGTGTTTGATCTGTACTCATTTAGGTAAAATGATCCTAATAAAACAAATCATCAATGAATCCAGAGAAGATACAAAAAATGAGCTAAAGAAAAATATACAAATCATAAATGCCCAGCATCGAAAAGAATTGACATCCATAAAAATGTTTCAAGCACAAGTTCAAGACTAAAGCTTTTATTGAAAATAATGTGAGGACAGAGTATCAGATCTAGAAGACAGGACTGTGGCTGTGACCAACTAATAAGAGACACCTTAAAAACATCAGTGCAGCATGATAAATGGATCTGGCACCTGGTAGATGATGCACAGAAGACTAATCTATGATTAACTGGAATTAATGAAAAAATCAGAAATTCCACAAAAGATGTAAAAAATATGTTTACAGAAGTAATAACAGAAAACTCCCCAAGGATGGAAAAAGAATTTAACATACACTTAAGTGCCGCATATAGAACCCTAAAGAACAATCATCAGAAAAGAACCATGCCAAGACATGTCATAGTGAAAGTTCCAGAAATTCAACATAAGCAAAGAATTTCAGAAGTTGTTAGAGCAATGAAACAAATCATTTATAAAGGAGAACATCAAAATTACAGCAGACTTCTCAACTCAAACTGTAAAATTAAAGGAGGATCAAAGTGTTTCAAGTTGTAAAAAGAAAACAATTCCCAACTGAGAGTGGCCTACTCTACAAAATTATCTTTTAAAAACTGATAGAGAAATGAAATACTTTCATAAAAAGGGGCACATAAAGAAATTCATGGCTGAAAAACCAGCACTCCAAACAATTCTCAAAGATATCCAAGAAAAAGACAATGAAGGTACAATGACAAATATTCCAGTAGAGTGAATCTGCCCTGTCAGGTAAAAAAATCAAATGCACAGGAAAAAAAAATGGGTATGAGCCACATGAGAATGGTACAATGATAGAGAAAAGTCAGTACCTACTCGTTATAACCATTGTGTGAACAGTCTTATTTCACCAATTGAAAGATACTGCTTAGCAGAATGGTTCAAGAAACAAGATCTAAATGCATGCTATATATAAGAAACACATTTAACCCCAAAGAGAAAAGCATAGAAAGTAAAAGGGTGAAAAACAATACCCTATGTGACAGGAACCCAGATAAAAGCAGAAGTAGCTATCTAAACTGCAGACAAAATGGATTCAAGCCAAGAATGATCAGAAGAGACAAAAAAGGTCAGTACATATTGATTAAGGGTACAATTTAACAGGAAGAGAGAACAATTATAAACATACACTCACCAAAAACTGGCTTCAGAAAAAAAAAACACTAATGCACATGTAAAGGTGGGTAAGCATCAATAGAGTTGTAATGGGGGATCTAACTATCCTCCTGTCACAAATAGATCAGCTAGACAAAAAAATCAATAAATAACAGAATTGAACCAAACTTTTGAACAAATTAATAGATATCTAAAGTGTTCCACTCAACAACAAATGAATCCCAATTCTTCTCAGCAGTACATGGGGCTTTCTCCTAAATAGACCACATACTAGTCTATAAAGCATGCTTAAGTAAATACAAAACACTTTAATAATTTCATGCATATTTTCAAATTACAGTGCAATAAATTTAGAAGTCAATGGCAGAATACACTACAGAAACTATGAAAATACATGAAATTTAGATGCACACTTAAGCAGTCAATGGGCCACCAATGAAATTAAAATAGAAATTAGACAGTTCTTGCAAACAAACAATAATGGCAATACAACATACCAGAACTGATGGAAAACCATGAAAAGCACTCCTAAGAGGGAAGTTTATGGCAGTGAATTCTCACATCAGGAAAACAGATTGAACTCAAATAAATAATGAGTACATCAAGATTCTCAAAAAACAAGAAAAATCCAACACAAAAGCTAGTATGAGGAAGGAAATTATAGAGATCAGAGAAAAAATTAATGAAATTGAGACTAAAATATCAGTACAAAGAATCAATGAATCAAAGAGTTGGTTGTTTGAAAGATTAAACACAATAAATCAACCTTTGGCCAACCTTATAAAAATAAAGACTCAAATCCATACAATTGCAAATGAAAAGTGTGACATCATACCAGATTCTGCAGAAGTCCAGATCATTAGTAATACTTTGAGGATCTGTATTCTAATAAAATAGAAAATTCAGAAGAAATGGATAGATTTCTAGAAACATATGAAGTACTAGAGTTGAACTAAGGAGATATAAAAATCCTGAGTAATCCAGTATCAGTTAATGAAACTGAAAATGTAATTTAAAAATAAAACTAAAGAAAACCACCAACACAGTGAAATGACGTACTCAATGGGGAAAATATTGCCAGCTATTCCTCAAAAGCTATTCACTCTAGAATATATAAAGAACTCAAAAACATACTCTCCAAATTTAAAAACTCAGTGCAAAAATAGGCCTGTGCAATGAATAGACACTTCTAAGATGAAGTACAAACAGTCAATACAGACATGAAAAACAGTTCAGCTCCACTGGCCATGCAAGTTATACAAATTAAAACAACACTGAGACTCCATCTCACTCCAGAAAAATTGACTATCATCAAGAAACCAGTCAATGACAAATGCTGAGAGGTTTGGGGGAAAAGGAACACTTCCCCATTGTTGGTTGTGGTTTAAAACGATATAACAACTATGGAAAGCCTTATGGAGTTTCCTCCAAAAACTAAAACTAGAAATTTCATTTGACACAGATATTCCCCTTCTAAGTATCTTTCTGAAAGATTGATAGCAGCAAAATTCATAATTGCCAAATCTTGAAAGTTACCCATATGAATGAAAAAATAAAATGTATTTATATAAAAATGTAATACTACTCTGCCATAAAAACATAAACCTGAGGCATTTTTAGGTAAATGGATGCACCTTGAGACAATAATCTTAAGTGAAATAAATCATATGCACAAGATTAAATGTCACATTCTATCTCTTATATGAGAAACTCATAGTACAAGTAAAGAGCAAAACAGAAGATAGATATGAGTGAGTAAGGAGATCTGTTTGAAATGGGAAGGGGAAAAACAGATAGAGAGAGGCAGGAGGGAAGGAAGACAAAATGAATGTTTTAAGAAATAGTTGAAGAGAAATAGAGCTTTGCAAATGGAGAGGGGAGGAAGAGTTGGAGGGAACAAGGAAGGGGGAAAGAGACACAAAAATTAAGATATGTTTTGTATGTGTAGAATCTCCCTATCGTAAATGTAATCACTACACTCTGTAAACATAAAATAATTAAAAAATTTAAAAATAAAAATAATTAAGAACAAAAGGGAAGTGGCTTGGAGTGGCCCTACCCCTCTGGCTTTGCTGATTGCAACCCAAAAGAGCTCTCTCTTGCCCTGGCTTTGATCAAAACCTGCAGGTTCCATTGGCAGAAGTTCACTTTCCTGGCATCTCTCAATTCCTAGGGTCTCTACTGAACCTTTTGCTTCATTCTGACAACTTCATGTACTGTCTTCTGAAGAGCTCTTTGATCTGGACTTTCATATCCTGTGTTCTGCAGAAAACCAACATCACATGAACAACACCATGGTCTGCTCTTAGTGGGAGTAGCAACAAGCCCATATGGATCCCAGTAGCTGCAGCTTCTGCTTGCCTAAATGGCTTATCATGGTGAAATGAATTTTAGGAAACCTATTCCTAGGAACTATTTATTGATCTGGCATTACAGGGACTCTTACCAAAGGAAAGGTTTGCACTTTTGAATACTTACTCCTGCAAAGAGTGGGGTCTTCCTTATTTCTGAAAGGCCCTCCAGGCATCTTTCTTTTTGTCTCTGTGTGTACAAAGTACTTCTTTGTTTAATGACAGTAATCTATTCAAAAATAACATATCCTTTGGCACAAAATATACACTTTTTTTCTAAAAAAATCAGACTCTTTGATATCTTTTTTCAGGGTATTATAATTTTCCCTGAAGAGATCTTTTACTTCTTTTGTTAGATTGATTCCTACTTATTTGATTTTGGATGACATTGTGAGGGGTGTGGCTTCTTTTATTTCTCTCTTAGTTATTCTGTTGTTAGTGCACAGGAATACTATGGATTTTTGAGTGTTGACTATGTATCCAGCTACATTACTGAATTTAATTACCATACCTAGGAATCTTTCAAGGGAGTTTTGGGGATGTTTTATGTAGAGTATCAGGTCCTCTGCAAATAATGATAAATTGGCTTCTTCTTTTCCTATGCTTACTCCTTTTATTTCTCTCTCTTGTCTGATTGCTCTGGTGAGTATTTCCAGCACTATATTGTGTAGGATTGGTGATAATGGACATCCTTGTCTTATTCCTGATTTTAGGGCAAAGCCTTTCAGTTTTTGGCCCTTTAACATGATGCTGGCTTTTGGTTTGCCATAGTTGGCAAAAGTCCAAGTTTTTGATAAAATTAAAAGAATTGATAAACTTTCAGGCACATTAACCAAAGAAAAATATGTTTTTTATCAAAAATCACAGAAATGTCATCAATATGACACCATGAATACAAATAAGATAATAAAGTATATGTATAACTGTATGAACACAAATTTAGTGATCCAAATCAAATGAGCCAAATCTTGAAAAGCAACATACGTCATTACATTGAGAGATAACATATCTTAGTAGCCCTAGATCTATGAAAGAAATAAGATTTGTAGCTATCTCCAAAATAAGAATCAGTCCCAAATGAATTCACTAAATACTTATGTGAAATCTACTGATTTTACTTTTTGAAAGAAAGTCTCTCTAAGTCATTAGATTGTCCAGGTATGGCTTCAATGGGGCGTGCTCCTGCCTGAGACTCTCAGAGTCCTGAGATTTCAGCTGCACTACCATACAACATGTGAATTGTACTAAAGATTGGGGAAGAAATGATGTCAATTTTCTACTAGTGAGTGTATGAAAACTTGCTAATACAACTAGTAGAATGACTAAATTCCAGCACACAGACAAGATAAAGTGAAAGTGGCTGGTTGTGCTGGCACAGCCCTATAATCCCAACATTTGAGAGGCTGAAGCAGCAAGACTGCTCTGAGTTCTACCCCAGCCTGAGCTACAGAGCAAGTTTAAAGCCAGCCTGAACTACACAGCCATTTCTGGTCTCACTTCTCCCACCAAAAATGATCAAATGGAGGAGAAGTCATGAAATAACAAGATGTCTCATGAGTACCGCTAGCAATAGAAAAAGACATAGATTATTTAGCAGATACTTTCACAAAATGTTACAGAGTTATACATACGTATTACCTGTGATCCAGAAATTGCACTCTATTTACCCAAATGAACTGAAAAAAATGTCCTCATGAAAGCCTTCACACAAATGTCCAAGAAGCTTCATTCAAATTTGTCAAGCATAGAAGCAACCAAGGTGCCCTTCAACAGACAAATGAACATATAAAGAACAGCACATCTGTACAATAGAATAATGTGTATACAGAGAAGAAATGTGGTTTCAGTCCATAAAATGACATGGAGGAAACTTAAATGAAATTTACATGGTAAAAGTAGCCAATGTAAGAAAACTATATACTGAATTTTTCTAACTCTAATGTATTCCAGAATATATAAATTAAGAAGAGAGTAATAGAAGATAAGGATTTCAAGAAATGAAGAGAGGATTAGGTAAATGGAGCAGAGAGGACTAAACTGCAGAGTGGTGCCTCTATATTATACATTGTTGTGCGTGATTGTGTTGATGCTTCCACTTTGGAACTTGATTTATTTTGACTCAAGAATTTGGTCCTTCTTATACATCAACCTACTTTAATGTTTGGTTGATGCATAAATGAAAGCTTTATGACTCATCATTCTTGCAGGTCAAAACAACTTTATTGACACTACTCATCAATTTTGGTACTGTACTTATTTCATCTCCTAGAATTAGTCATGACAAATGCCAATGTACCACGTTGGTAGCTTTAACATCTACAATTCACATACCATATGAAGAACTATAAGCACTCCTTTTAGAATGAAGGAGAACAAAAGACTTAGAGTACAAACTGTATTATTAGCAGTGGGATGAAGACATAGAGCTAATTTGCAAAAAAAAAACATATTAGAATAAATGAGAAAGACTAATAAAAGTGATAAAACTACTAAAATAATATCTGAGTTTTAAATAAAAATGACTTGTGTTCAAAATAGTGATATGTGTCGGGAAATCCATAGAATTTGTGTATAAAATCTCAGAAGAAATTTAGGAATGTAGAAAAAGAAAATCAGTGAACGATTACTGATACAATGAAATAAACCACTGGAAATATCAAAAACATAAAATGTACCCAGAACAATGTCATACTGTTATGTACCATTGGATTATAGAAATAATTACTAAAAATTAGAAATAGACTCCTGAAAAGTAGTTGTAGCCTTCATAGCGCAGTATACTATCTTTTTTTCAAAAGAAAAATATTTTGAAAATGTCAAATATTCTTAAATTCTTTAAAGATTTATGGAAGGAAATATTGGTGTGTCAATGACAACCAAATAGAGGCTATTTCCAATGACTGAAATCAATCAGGAGACAGCTAAGGAGGAGGAAAGAAAAAGAGACAGTATAATATAAACTCAGATGCTGTGTCATAATATACTTAATACAGGCATGCCCTGAAGAGAAGAAAGTGTATGCCCTGCAACACTGGAAAATGGAAAATCTGCAGCCTTCTGTTTTCCTCTCCTCTCATGGTTCAATGCAATTTTAACCCTTTCATTTAAGTAATGTGAGGGAAAATTAGCTTTGTCCAGTCCAATGTTGAAATATTAGGTCTAAAGAAAATTATGAATTAGTTGAGACATTCTTGAGTCCAGAAATGCTATTCATAAACACATCAAACATTATTAATTAATGAGGGTTGACTGTGAGTCATTATCAGGGTACAACAAAACTTGTGGATAGATTAAGAGGAGTAAATATCACAGTGAATGACAGAGAACAATTGAGGAATTTTTTGCTCAGATTTATAAATATCCACTGATATCTTTCAAGCAAGGTTCAATGCATGGTTCTCATGTGAATGAATACTTCACTGATTAGGGATTTTATAGACAATGTTTTGAGGAATAGAACACAATTGGAATACTAGGCTCTACGTCAGTCATGTCAGATCCTGAGTGGTTATAGAGAAACTGAAAAACACAGCACTAATGATAACCACACTCTCCTTTCCTTTCTGCACCAAGATTTACCAGGAGAAAGGCAGTATGGGAATTTTCAGGAAGTGGTAGTCACATAAAGAATTCACAGTGCAT
>PVJX010047761.1:0-11743 GCA_004027295.1 Dolichotis patagonum
TCCAGATGGTTGTCCATATCTTTGCATATGGGGAGCTCATACTAAATAACATAGCCAATCTTTTCACAAGATGTGTAGTTCACTGGCTCCCACTTGCTAGGCAGGGGGGAGGGGGAGGGGGGACACGGAATGGGGGACAGGACGACATGAGATGTCTGATTCTCAGCCCATATGCAGGCAGGATCGCAGTCGCCCCCCAGAGATGGGAAGAGTTCCTTGTTCTCCCGGCATCCCAAGTCAACTGTGTGGTGCAGGTCCTGATGCACCAGGGTCTCTCTCATTCAGGCCGCTGAACGTCTGCCACACTCTCAACCGCTCCCAGAGAGGGGAGGAGTTCCTTGTTTTCCTGGCACCCCGAGTCAACCGCACCTTGCAGGTCTGATGCGCCAGGGTCTCTCTCCTTAAGGCTGCTGAAAGTCTGCCACACTCTCAGCTGCCCCCAGAGGGGGGGGGGTTGTTGTTCTCCTGGCACCTGAGTCAACTGCACCATGCAGGTCCTGATGCGCCAGGGTCTCTCTCAGGCTGCTGAAAGTCTGCCACACTCTCAGCTGCCCCCAGAGAGGGGGGCATTTCCTTGTTCTCCTGGCACCCCAGACCTACCTTTTTTAAAGAAGCTATTTAAAGAAGTGTTATGGTAATACTTTCTTTTCTATTGTGCCACATGAGCACATTTGATACCCATTTCACTTCAGATTTGGCTTATAATTTACTTAAATGATGTTGGTGATGATTATGATTGTCAAGAGGAAAGCAGTTATTATCAAGCAACTAGCAACAACAACAAAGAAACCCATATTAAAATCCCTAAGTGCTTTAGATTTTTATTAGCATATTATACTACCTGATTGATAAAATGTCCTGTGTAATTATGAGTGCATGCCTGACTTTGTATACTGTTACCATTTATATGTGCATATCTATGTATTCATGTCATCACTATGCTATGGCTTATATAGCATTCTTTCCTAGTATACAATACCAGTTTCCTACTTTAATTGTTTTAATTTTTCATTATAATAAAAGTTATTTCTATGGAGGTTTTTATATAGCCCTTTTAAAAGTTTCCTTTCCTTTTTAAGGTTTCTGTGGACTATGTTCCCTAAAATGGAGTGACTAGCTCCAAAAGCACAGATCCATAGCTTGTCTTATTGTCATATTACTTTTCAGAAATACCAAATTTGTAGAACTGTCAGCACTATAGAGCTCAATTGTAATTTTTTCACCATTCTGGGGAGCCTTGAATTGTATAATTTTATTCCTTTTTTTCCTCTGAAAGGTATATTTTGATACCTTCAGGTTAATCTAATTTGTATTTGCTTTCTTTGCAAGCCAGCTATGCATTGTTACTTACAGTGCTCTAGTGTAGTCCTTTGTATTTAAATGGTTCCATAGACTATAGGTACTTTTTTTGTGGGGCCTCAGGCATGCTAAGCAAGTGCTCTCCCCAGTAAACTATATCCCCAGGCCCTGACTCTTGCATTTTTAATGTATTTTGCCTGACAGGATTTGAATAGCTACAGTAGGCACATTTCCTCCTTATTCAGTTGCTCACCTTTGGATATTTGTTTATTATGCAAAAAGCATTTTGTAAAGGAGGGCTGGCTGATTATATTCAAAGCTATAATTATGAGAGTAGAAACAAGTGCCACCAGGGTATAGTGGCTGTCAAAGAATACTTATGTTGTCTATCTCACCCCATTCTCTCCTCCTTGCCTGTTTTCTGGTTTTCTGAAGGAAGGATACTCAGACTTTCTAAAGACAGACATTAATATACTTTTTATTCCACTGACTGTCTTAGGAAGGATACTCAATCCACTAGCCATCGAGGTTGTTTCTGAAGAACAGAGTAGCATCTGGCTGAGGGAACTTTGATGGGAAAAGTGTTACTTTTCACTATGTGTTTTTGTACTTTGGGGTTTTGTACTGGGTGACTGTTACTAATAAAAATGAATTAAGGCCATATGTAAGATCAGTGATGGTCATTATTATGGGCCTTTATTAAAAATGAGTTTATAAGTTATGCTGCTGAATGTAATGAACTTCAGTATGTGAGGGCAGGTAGGAGTATGTGAGCAGATGAAGACAGTCAAATTTGGATGTAGGTGATATTTGGGTGACACAGATGCCTGCCATTTTATTTACTAAAGTTCAGTTCATCTAACATTTAAAGAATGCAGGTACAGCACAAAGAAAATTTGCTCACCTCCAGTATTACCTTGAAGCATTTTAGTTAAGTCTGGGATGTTCCTCTGACCTGGCTTCTTGGATAAAGCCAGGCTGTGAGAAGAGCTGATTGAGTTTTCATTCTCATGTTTCCTGAGTGGCTAGAGGGAGACCAGAATGGTTTCCGCACTAGAGTGGTGGTTCTGTCTGTGGAAGCTGTTCCTAGCTAAGCACTGTTCGAGGTCCCCTGGTGAACACAGGCTCTGGTTTTCTCTTTGTGATTACTTGACTTGGATGTTCTCGATGGGGCCTATTTTTTTCATTAATTGTATTTTGGCAAATATGGGATAACAGGGGTGGCTCAAAAACCTGTGTTTGAAATGGGCGTGGTGGTGCATACCTATAATCCCAGCACACAGGAGGCTGAGGCAGAAGGATCACTTTGAGTTCAAGGTGAGTCTGGGCTACAAAGTGAGTTCTAGGCTAGCATGAACTGCATAGTGAAACCCTGTCTCAAAAAGACAAACAAACAAAAAATAATTCAAGCTTGTCCCCGGTCATGTGGTTGGTATACATGTTTTAAATGGGCCAAGAGTATGCTTGGAGAATTCAAAACCACTCTGAAGAGTTACATCTGTGCACTGACTTAGATGTTTGCGGATAGACCTTGGAAATGAACTTTCAGAGAGTCCCTCACCTCACTTGAATTGGCTTGACCCATGAAGCCATGTATTGGCTAGATCTTCACTGTAAAATGAGAGAGCCACTAGGTGCATGTAGCTATTAAAATTGAAATAAAAATGAACATTCTAGTTGCTTAATTGCACAAGTGACTCAATAGGCAAATGTGGCTCATGACTGTTAGACTAGACTGCATATGTAGACCAATGCCATCACAGAACATTCTGTTGGATAGCACTGAACTGGGTTGTTCAGATGTGGCACAATCTAATGTAGCTGTGACTCCAGCCTCTTTTGACACTTTCCATTTCTACCTAAACCCACCTATCCTTTGAGAAAGTAGCCCAGTTGATACTAGGGCCGGCTTTGCACACCCTGGTGCTTTTTGAACCAATTATGTAGAGTCTGCCTCTTTTGTCCTAGCATATGGCTGTCAAAAAGTGTACTGAGTTTATGAAAAAATAACTTTTAACTGTGTGGTGTGGACATCTACTTCAGAATTTCCAGGTAAAAACAGCAGCGCAGGTCAGGCCTGATGGCTCACATTTACAATTCTAGCACTGAGAAAGTGGAGGCAGGAGAATCACTGTGAGTTTGAGTCCAGCCTGGATTATATAGTGAGTTCAAGTCCACCCTGAATTACATAGTGAGACCCTGCCTCAAAAAACAAACAAACAAACAAACAAGACAGAAAACCAGTGCATTGAAAAAAATCCATCATTTCTCAGTCAGGAGAAATTTTCAGTTGATTGACCCTAAGTGATCTGTTTGCTGTGTGAGCTATAAAGGACTTCTACGACCAATAAGAGTTTCCATTTGGACTCATTTTTCTGCACCACTTGCTTTGTGCTTTGTGCTTTTAAAAGCATACCCTAGTTTACATTAGCAAAATGATTACTGTATCTGTAAAAACAGAAATGAGCATTTATCTATGTTGCTGATGCATCATGACAGGATGTGCTATCACAAGAAATGACACGGTAATAAAACTCATACTTTTTTCTTTCCAGCAAAAGACAAAGTTCTCTTACACCTCTTGTGGTTACTTGGTTTTTATCTTCTTTGGAAACATAATCTTGGGGACCTCAAGAACCAAGGGTTCAAACTAACAAGTTCTAAATAAAAGGAAAACTTTAATTTTTCATATTAGTAATGCAGTACTGGAATGTGCATGGTGGTTTAAAAAGAAGACTGATTTAGAAATAAATGGAGAAAAAGCCCAAATCTACATGGAACTTGTAAACAAGGGACTGAAAAGGGAGCTCTACAGTCTGAAAAAGCAAGACAAGACTTTTATTGATAAGATTGAGGCATGCATTACAAGGTTATATTCTGAAAATCTCACTGGAGGGGGAAGAAAACTTTTTTGGAGTCAGTGTCTCACACTTCGTAGCCCAGGCCAGCTTCAAACTTGTGATCCTCCTGCGTCAGCCTCCTGAATACTGGGATTATGAGTGTGTGCCACCATGTGCACGTTGAAGCTTTTCTTTTGAAATTTGGGGATCTTAAAAATGCAGGTTATGGACCCTATTTCCAAGCGATGCTGAGCAGGCAGGTCTAGGAATGGGTCAGGGTTCCACACTGTTAATAAACATCCTGAAGACATTTGAGACACTGCCCCTAACTCACAGTCACGATGAGATTCTGCATATTGCTTCAGATTGGCAGGTTGTTATCCTCGGATCTCAGAACACATGAAGATTATCCTGAGAAGCACAGTAACCTTTTGGCTACTTACTCATATTCCTTTCAAAGCCAAACTGCTGAAAAAAGAAATCAAGTGGTATTTATGGTATTCATGGCGTGCAGAAAGTAGGTGAGTTAGGCATTATGTTAAAATGAAGCCTGCTTGGTGAGACCAATTCTCTTTGATGCAGATATCCCGATGCTGCTTTTACTGGCTCATAAGCAGAAAAGTGGAGTTCATTTGGTTGACACTTGTCACTGTGAAGAGATATATTCCCGGGATGTGGATGATTGAAGTGAATGGGACATAATGCACACTAAGGGTTAGGGAATGACACTTCATACTCTGAACTGATTTAGATTCCTGGTGAGTTTGTATTTGTAATGGGCATGTGCTGGTCCAGAACTTTTTTTTCCTTGTGGGTTTTCATAAGCAGGCATCACTGTAATTTTAAATAAATTCTTCTCTGTGGGGTTATTTATTTAGCTATTTTGGGCATCTCAGCACAAAGTTGGTCATTTCTGTATTCCTCTAACAGACCTTGTCAGAGAGAAGAAATAAGTGATTTGACTTTGTAATTGCTACCTAATGAGTTCTTGTACTGTGCAGAATGCAAGGATGGGGATTAGGTGTGTCCCTGCCAAACTAAAGATACAGAAGAATGTGATTTTACTGCTTGGTTGGTCATGCAGTTGGAAACATAGCTGAGATCTTTTCTCCTTGCCACCAAACTCCGCAGGCTCTCCTTGGTCACTGCCCAACTCGGGGAAGCAGCAGTGATTGGATATGGCCCTGCACTGGCAGGAAGAAGATGTGTGGGATGAAAACCACTCGCCCTGTGTTATTTGAGGCCCTGCTCTACCATTTTCTGGCTGTGCAACCTTAGGCAGATCATGTTCCTCCTTTTATCTCTTCTGTAAAATGGGACGTGACTTTCAGTGGGAGCACAGAATAGTAAGCTATTTCACTTCTGAGACTGTTTCCTCATCAATAAAATGGAGAGAATGCTTCACAAGGGATATAGGAGAAAAGTGCTTAACAGAATGCTTGGTGCACAGCTGATATCTAATAAATGTTCTGCTACTTGTCTCTCCTCTGCTGTGAGGTTCAAGTCAGAGAACTGCATAACAACCTGCAAATCACACTCTGTGTTCACAGTAATTAATATTATTTCAACAATGCACTGGTGGCAAGTGGTGGCATTGCAAGATAGGGGTCACTCATTCCAGAGGGTGCATAGGTAAAATATCTGTATTCAAAGTTCTATAACTCAGCTGTATTAGACAATGGTATGTTTTCTGTACCTGAAATGTTGTCATATGAAGAATGTGCCTCACCAAGGACATGTTCGTGCTGAAATAATGTTGTCAACTGCCAAGACAAAAGGAAAACAAATAGTATCATACACCTCTGCCCTTTGTTGGATGGAAACCTTCAAGGGGTGGAGCACTACTGTAGCATTGTGCCCAATAATTGCTTTGCTTTGCAGTCTCAAAGAATCATTCTCTGGGGCTTTGGTTATTCCTAGGCTCAGCTTTCCTTCTCATCATTTTTGCTAATTATGATACCCAGGATTGGCCTCGGACTTGGATGAAGACTGAGGCTACCTCTATAGGATTACGTGAAGGACTCAGGTGTCTCAGGTCACAAAATATGTCAGCCATGCCTGACCCCTTCTCATTGGGGATTAGAGTAAATAAAACAGTATGGATCTTCTCTAAGAGAAGGAAAGGATGGGGGTGGGAAGGTCTTAAAGGGAGTAGGAATAAAAGGATGACTGTTTTATCTGCCCAACTTCCTTTTATTGTTTGTCTTTGTGGTGCTGGGGATCCAACCCAGGGCGTCATGCATGCTAGGTAAGCATTCTACCACCGAGCTGCATGGCCAGATCAGCCCAATCTCCTTTTAAAAAAAGATTCTCAGCAACTGTGGGATTTGGAGCCAGACAGTGACAGGCTAGGGTTGCAGGAGCAGGGAGGTAGTGGAGATTGGCTCAGGCCCTGGGTTTCCTCTGAAACTCCTCCTCTGAGGAGTTTTACCAGTTCTTGGAATGCAGAAGCAGTATGGCTCCACAAGGCACAAAATAGACTGGGGTTTAATGTGACCCAAGACCGTTTAAAGGTGATTCAAAATAGAGCGGGATATGTAACTTCAGCTCTCATGAAAGATTTCTTAGGGAGAAAGGAAAGAGTTTTCTGGGGTTGCACTGAGGAATTGGCCTGACTACAAAAGCTGCTTATAAAGAGTCAGTCCTCAGGGCACTGGAAAATGGTTGGAATTAGCATTCATCTCCCTCAAGCAGTGCTCCTTCCTTTTGCAAGCCTCTGTTCCTCTCTGGTCCTACCACACTTCTTTCTGGGTGTCTCTAGAAGTGCCAAAATGTCTCACTCTCTTTTTGCTTTTCTCCAGAGGCTGTGGGAACAGTGCAAATGAGTGAACTGTACTAAGGGCTACTCTGTGTGCTTAGACCCCAAGGAGACAACTTTGATGAAGGTATTTTTAGGTATTTGGAGCCACCTCCAGGCGAGAGAGATTGGCACATGGGAATGGTGAACAAAGGAGTAGTTCCTGAGGACTTCCTAGCAACCCAAATCCCACAGATGGGTCCTTATTTTACCTTGGCATCCAGGCCATTTCTGTCAGGGTCCCACTGCATTGCAATGAGGAACCAGTGAAAACTACTTACCACAACACTGATTGACTCTGCATCTAGGTCTGTAACACTTTCTGTCATAAAAACTCAGTATTAGCAAAGAGTTGTTTCTGAGACCTGTATAAATTACTGGAACAAAAATAACATCAATATTTCCATCAAAGGATCATAGCATTTAGTACACAGAAAAAACTGAAAGAGATGAGATCCACAGAAAGCTGGGCACAGGTCTTGGCTCTTTCCTCTGACACTGGGAAGGAAAGAGTGATGTGGTAGAAAGAATATAGGCCAGAATGCTGAGAGAGGTGGGCTCTGTGGCTAGCTAGCGTCCTTGCAATCACTCAAACTCATCGTCTCTTTGTTCATGTGAAAAATGAGAGATTAGGCTGTGGATGTGAGCCTCTCCAATTCTCAGTTGTAGATAGTTTAAAAAATAAAATTTTTGTCTTTCTTATATCCTGTGCCTCAAAGTCTTTTCTTCCTCATATTTCTGTGTCTGACTCCTTGTCATTAAGATCAAATGTTTCTAGGCTTGAACCAAAAAAACGAATCTAGCCTGCCACTCTCTACTATGTTTATTCTTTGTTTTCTTTCATACTCATTCACGGATTCCATAATTATTTACTAGTACATATTATGTGCCTCTTTTCTGGCTTGCGGGGATACAGTGAACCAAAAAAATCCCTGCCTTCAAGGAGCTGATATCCTAGAGAAAAGAGACTGTTCAACAAATAGTAAAAGTCTAGGGTGTATCAGAAGGCATAAGTGCTAGAGAGAAAGTACAAGTAGGGAAAGAGAATGAGAATCTTGTGTGGCAGTGAGGTTTCAAGGTTTCAGTTTATTTTATTTTAATTAATTAATTTATTTTTTGGCGTATCAAGGATCGAACTCAAAACCTCACGTTTGTCAAGCAGGCACGTATGCCTGCTGAGCTAAATAGCTGGCAGTTTTTTTTTATTTTAGAGAGAAAAGTAAACAAAAATAAAAATAATACAGGATTTCAAAACAGGATAATAAGAAATTAACAATGGTTAATATATTGCATATTGTTGTCTTCAAAGTGGTTGCTCAGATTATAAGATATAGGCATGAAAAATTAATAAACCAATATAAACACCAACCAATTCCTTCCATGAACTAAAAGAAATTAGTAGTATAATTGTGTTAGCTATTTTATATATATATTTTTTCTTTTCTTTCCCATGCCTTCATTTCTCCTTTCATCCCAGTTATTCTTTCCTTGTGAGCAGTTTCTTTCCCTTTCTCAATGTCTACTGCAGATTTTGTATCTTACTTACTCTTTTATTTTCTTGCACTAAGGAGGCAAGACGATGCTTACACATGCGTGTTTGATTTATTTCACTTATGAATATGGTCTCTAGCTGCATCCATTTACTATAAAAGCCTCAAGTTTGTCAAGGTTTCAGTTTTAAAGAGGGTGTTCAGGGAAGGCTTTCACTTAGAAGATAACATTTGAGTAAAGATTTGAAGGAGGTGGGGCGTGAGCTGTGCAAATATCTGGGAGTAGAATCTTCCAGGCAGCCTAGCAAGTGCCAAGGCCCCACAAAAAGAGTGGGCTTTGTCACTGTGGCTTGAGTGGAGTAATTAAGAAGGACTAACAGGAGAGATGGTCAGAGAGGTCATGGGGAGAGGGAGTGGTGTCCAGACCTTCAAGTGCCTTATAAGCCTTTGTAAGGGCTCTAGTTTTACCCTAGGTGAAATGGGAATTTCTTATTGGTATATGGAATTTTTGTGCATATGTATCCCTTGCTCCCCCCACATTTCAAGTACCATGAAAGCAAGGACTGTCTGTCCTACTCACAACTATATTCCTAGCACTTAGAACGCTGACCAGCACAGAGAATGTATTCAGTGAATATGTGCTGAATGAATGAATGGGTTGTGCAGGTACAATATTACCAAACAATATAGGAACCAAGCATGCCTTAGTTAAGCAGTGAAGTAGAAGAAAACACTGACATTGGGTTCAAGTTTAGGAGACTTGGAATTTATCCTCCAACTCATTACTATATGACCTGGACCACACTTCCTCACTCTGGATCTTATCTTCTTCATCTCCAAAATGAGGTAGTTGTACAAAATGTTTTCTTTTGGACTATCACAGTGCTTGATTCCATGCTCATTGTGTGTGTGTGTGTGTGTGTGTGTGTGTGTGTGTGTTAGAAAATATATTTAGGTTTAATATTTGGCTTTAAAAGCTTTTAAAATTTGATATAATTGCATGTATACTTGAGTGGGTAAGATGGATGACCATATTGCTGTTTTTGTCAGATCGTGGAGCAGAACTGTTAACAGTCTCACTGTTTGAATGTCTATTTTACATGTTTTAACTTTGTAATTTGAACAACTATTTCCAAGAAGTCAGTATGTAATTTGTCAAGTAATTTCTTAGGGTTTATTGTTGTACTTTTCCTTTTTTCCTTGGAATACTGTATTGTCGCTACCCTTTATTCTGTTTTATTTTGTTTTGTTTTTTTCTCTTTAAATAAAATTATATTAAAAAAGCTTTTAAAATATATTTTAGAAGCAATATGCTAGGTATACCAAGCAAGCATGCATTCTTTTTTAAAATTTTTTTTAATTTTTAAAAATTTTTAAAGCATGCATTCTTGATGTTTACATCTTAGTAGTATAGGCTCTGGTTCCCATAGAAATTATTGATATGACAAACCTTTACTTGCTGATTAGTTTTCACAAGAGTGCAGTAAGTAAATGCAAGCTCATAGTATCTTACCATTTACCATACCATTAATCATTAGCAAAATCACCCAAGTCAATTAAATCTTAGTAGTGACTCAAGAAAAGCTAACTATCTGGTTAATGTTAACTAGGTAACTGATCCAGTACTTCCCCCAGGTAAGTCATCCTATTGGAAAATCCAATATTAACTTCAGGTTTGATAACAGGAACATTCATCAATGCAATGAACAAAGAAAGTCTCCCTTTAAATAGTAACTTGTTTAAATAAAGAAAAAAATTAAGCCAACCTTCTGTTAATTTGGCACTGGGATCTGAGAAATAATCACTTCATCACTGTTAAAAATAAGAGGAAAAATATAATTTTCTGTGTATTTAATACATGAAAATTACTGGTTAAGTTTTAAAAAGTTTGTCAAAGTCAATATTCATATAGAAGCACACCTGGAATGGTTATGTATGCAAGTTCTCAAATCAAATGAAAATGATTCCTACATTGATTGAAAATTTGCTGCATTACTAATCCTGTATATTAAAACCAGAATGAGAAGAGATAGGGCCTATAGTGGGCCAAGAATAATTGTCCTAAAATGGCATCAGGAGAAAACTTAATTTCACAGTGTCACGTGGAAAAGAATGTAGATATGAACAAGTCAGTTTTTCTTCTTATACTTAGCTTCTCTATATGATACACTGCTACTCTTCCCTCCATTTGTGAATTCTTACAAATGTTAAATGTAATTTTAGACATGGAACCACATGGCAAGTCTACGAAGTTCTTTAGTCCTCCCTGCCCTCTTTGCTCCTATAGTCTCTCCCAACTTAGATAGGATTCTTAATTAAGTCTATTATCCATCCTTAAAGGCTTAATTCAAATTCTACTGCTTTTGGGAATTCTCTGAATGCTCTGGCTTACACTATCTCTTCTACTCTTGGAATTCTTCTGACAGTGGTACTTAGGGGAACTAAGTGGGACCCTTTAGGGTAACTAAGTGGGACTCCTTGGGGCAAGCCCTTAGTGCAGGGACTATTGTTGACCAGCTTTGAGAAGCTAACACATTAAAGACCTAACCTAAATGCATTAAGTCTATACTAAAAAGCAAGAAAAGGAAGTAGAGACCAGATAAATAGGAATGGAAGAGAAGATGGGAAGGGAAATTCAGGGATGTAACCACAGCTGGGATCCAGGGAAGGGATCAAGGGGAGATTGATACCTAAACATTGGTTTCCTAATAGCTTGTCAAGGGCCTAATTCTTTCCACATGCATAATTTCTATTTTCTTGGCCAAAGCTTTAACTGTACCTCAAATATAAAGATGAATCCTCTTCATCATTTGAGGAGAAACTCATAATTTGGTGCAAGAAGAATTGTAGTGATTCTGTGGTAGATTTCATTTCTTCTACCTGAAAAAGTACAAGTTGAGTTTTACACAAAGTAGGCTTTGAAATTAATCAAGTAAAATGTCACATTTCCTTTTTTATCTACACTTCATCTTAGACAAAAGGCAGGGATGTGATCCTTTGTTATCCATATAGCCAATATTTCTGACTAGGCACACTGTTTGGTCAGGAAATCTCAAATGGCTTCCCAATAAATAGAGCAGAGTGATCTAGTAATCTCCTGAAGTGACCAGAGTTATATTTCTGTGATGTCTTCTCTAGTTCACTGTATTAGATCTCCCGTCTGAGAGACAGCACAGTCATCATGGCAGTGGTTCAAAGCTGTGCCATGATAATGCTCCCCTCCTTCTTGCCAGAAGCCCCTATGGCTTCTCCCTCTCAAAAGTCTGCCAATGACTTTTGGCAGCCTGAAGGAGAGAGACTGTGGCGCCTTGAGACCT
>PVJX010047762.1:0-11694 GCA_004027295.1 Dolichotis patagonum
GGATCTCAGGAGATGCTCTTGCTTCTGGTTTCCCCGCCCTGGGGTGGCCGTGGCTTGCCAGACCACAGTCACTCTCCAGGACGGCAGGCTGCTTACTCGAGATAGGGTCTTGACAAGTTGCCCAGGCTGGACTTGAACTTGTGATCCTCCTGTCTCAGCTTTTCAGAATACTGGGATTATAGGCACTAGGACTTGCTTTTGGTCTAGGATGAGGGAGTTGAGCATTTACAGCAGAGATAGTGCAGTTCACAAGGGCTATGAAATTTACGCTCTGGCTCTTTGTCGAAACAGGTTGTTCACTCCTTGCTGACACTCTGCCTGCTCGCAAGGAGATCCACCGGCAGTTCCAGCCTCATATGGCTCATGGCTGTTTGTGGAACCTCTACCTATGAATGCTGAATAAGAACTTGCTGTTTAACAAGACCCCCAAGTGATTCAGTAACACAGTAAATTTGAGAAGTACTATACTAACCTCTTCAGTGGCACAGTCAATACTATTTTCTTTTTTTTACAATTAATACTATTGAGACTTTTGTTTCACACAAGCTCTTTTAGCCTGTGGGACATATGCAATATCCCAGGCACATAAGATTAGCATGCTACGATCTCTGGATTCAATGTAGTGAGTTTTTTCAGATTCTCAAGAGAAAGTATCATTACCATCAGGCAGAATTCTTACTGAACATCTGTCTGTTCAAAGGGACACCTGGCTGTATTCTGTTAGATGCTTACATATTCATTCAATTGAGGGTATATTCTGCTCTAGGTGAATGAGGGTCTGTGATGATGAGCGAATTGGCAGAATTATAGCCCTCACAGTGTTAGGGACCTTTTGTATGGCATCTCATTTAGGTCTTCTCTCAAACTTCATAGATGAATATTTTACTTTCCCTAAGGCAACTGAGGCTCAGAGAGGTTAAATGACTTACTCAAAGTCATATGGCTGGTGAGTGGCAGAGCTTAAAATTGAATTTATATCTTTCTGACAGCACAATTTATGTTTTCTTTTATGCAACACTGCTAGACATGATTCTAAAAGGTTGCAATCTAAATTAGATCTGCAGTCAGAGAACCAGTGTTTTGTAGATAAGTAACAGAGTATTCCTACATCCCACTTTCCAGATAGAGCCAGGATAATAGTGCAACATTGGGGCCTGAGAAAAACTAGAGGAGTTGAGTTCTTTTCTGAAGCCTTGCTCTTCAGAAGTGAAAACCCTGTCACCTTTATCTGTGAGAGACACAAGTGACTGTAATTCAATTACTCTTTCCAGACGTCTGAAATAAAAAGTGCACCTCAGGCTCTGAGTAGGAAAAGAAAAGCACCTCCTAAGAGAAAAAGTTAGAAGTGCCTCCCCCTTGCAAGGGGCTCTCAGTATAAATTGTGTTCACTGGACTCCCTTTCCTTCCTGACTCCTTCCCACCTGTGCTGTGCCTCTCTCAACTGATCCCCACCTTCCTGCCTTGCCTTGGCCATCAGTCATTCTCTTGTGCTTCCTTGCACGTCATTTCTTGGACTTGTGACATACTTTTCCTCTATACCTGTGTCTTGTAACTGCAGAAGAGAGGTGAGGCTGGCAAGGGGAGACATGGAGTTTGATGGAGAGGCTGGGGTATGGGACAGTGATAGAGAGATGAAGTGATGGACCAGGGAAAGGAGGGAAAAGAGACAAGGTTGAAGAAGTAACTGGTTAGGTAAAGGATCAGGGAAGTGCATGACAGAGCAGGATGTGTTCTGATGCACCAGGAGGAAGAAGATGACAATGAGAGGCCAACGGAAATAAGCCCAAAACAACAGCAATATCACCATCCTCTCTCAATAACAGCAACCCTGTGAGGTAACTGTTGTCATTTTTATGTTATAATTAAGGCAATGGAGAAGTAGAGGGGTTGTGGATATTCCAGGTCAAATACATGTCTGTTTATGATAGATCCAAGATGAAGGCAGAAGCAGGCTGCTGTAAAAAAACCTATACGCTTAACTGGGTGTGGTGGCACATGCCTGTAATTACAGCACTGAGGAGGATGAGGCAGGAGGATTGCTGTGAGTTCAAGGCCAGCCTGGTGTATTCAAGACCAGCTTGAACTATGTAGTGAGACTCCATGAAAAGTATATAGTGAGAACTAGATAGTGAGACAACAGCAACCACAACCATAACAGTATATTCTGTTATCTACCATTCTGTACTGTCTCATATAGGTACTTCACTAAAACAGTAGGACACATTTCTTTTTAGAGATCTCTGGGACCGGGGCTAGTTTGTCTTCCTTTCAGCAATGCATCTGCCTTTTTGGGGGGTAGGGTTTGAGATAGAGTCTCACTATCTATGTAGTTCAGGCTTGAACTCATTATGTAGCCCAGGCTGGCCTCAAACTAACAGTGATCTTTTTGCCTCAGCCTCCCACATGCTAGGATTATGGGTGTGCATCACTATGAGTCTGCATTTTATTAGTAAACAAAAATTACAGTGAGCCCTCTATGTCAATGGGTTGTACTTCTGCAAATTCAACCACGCACACAATGGAAATATAGTATTTGAAAAAGAACTGCATCTATACTGAAAAGTTAGACTTTTTGGGCAATTATTCCCTAGATAATAGAGTCTAACAATTACATTCATAGCACTTACATTGTGTTACACATTGTAAGTCATCCAGAGTTCATTTAAGGTATACAGAAGGGACTTCTGGGAAGATGGTGGATCAGTAAGCAACAGAGAAAACAGCCTCTCAGAGAGTCACTATCCAGATGCTGGAATATAGCATCATGCGGAAGACAAGAGGAAGGAAGTGGGTCCTCTGGATCCAGGAAGAATATGAAGTGCAAATTGAAGCCCACAGAGAAAGTAAAAAAGAAAAAAGTCATTGAAGAAAAAGGCAGTAGCTGGCAGCAACTTCACTCTGAGATGGGGCTTACTGTGCAAGAGGAGCTGTTTGAATCTGAGGATGCACTGTCATGGTGATGGTGGCAGCTGGCAACCCCAGAAGGCTCTGTAGAGGGATGTGGTAGTGGAAGGGAGCAGCAGATGTGGAGGACTGCACTGGCTGGTGGTGAGTGTAGAGGACTTAGTCCTCCCGTGAGGGAGAACAATTAGCCAGGAGCCATTTTGGCAATGGGTTGGATAAGCCCAGAACCCAGAACCACTGCTGGCTTCCTCTAGCAGCTCTTATCTGGGTGCAGACCCATGGAAATTGCTTGGGCTGTGGCAAGCCCAATGAGTCTGGTCTCAGGGAAGGCCTGCTGATATTATCCACTACTCTGCTATAAAGCAACTGCTGACTTGCTGGGACAGATTGGCACAATTTGGGACTCTGTCTCCACAGATTGTCTGGTAGTGAAACCAGAGAGAATCCTGAAAGTGGACTGTTTGTTTTCCTTTCTCATTTTTTTCTCTTTCTCCTTCATTGTTTATATATGAGTGTGAAAGTGGTTCCATTTTTTTTTTTAGTCTTTTTGAGACAGGGTCTCACTATGAAGTTTGGGCTGATCTCAAGCTCAGTTTGTAGCCCAGGCTGTTCTCAAACTTGCAATGATCCTCCTGCCTCAGCCTCTCAAGTGCTGGGATTACAGGCATGTGCCACCACACCCTGCTGTTAACATGGTTCTTAACCTTTTTGTGGGTGTGACTCTGTTCTGTTCTTCCTTTTTATATTTCCCATCTCTCTTTCCCTTGAGTTTTCTGCTTTAGTTTCCCCAAGTTGGTATGATCCTCCTTCTAATCTTACTCTAATCACTTTTTCTTCTTCCACTTCTCTATTTTTTCCTTAATTCATTTAAAAATTTTAACCTGGAAGGCAAAATTGACATATTACAGACTGATATATTGCATATAATTATCTGGTTTGTTTTACATTTTGTTATATAATCACAAATCTAGTTCATATGGTTAAAAGTTATAAATTAAGGGTTAGCTCTATTTGTTTTCTAGGCCATCTGATGCTATTGGTACCATTATAGCCAAAATCAACATCATTGTTCTAAACAGCTGTTGGTCCTGATAATCCATGACTGAGATTAACTAAAGGTTGCAGAAAATATGGTGGCACAGTGCCAAAGAACCAGGGACTGGGCCAAACAAGCAACAGTGTCTCATCTCCAACAAACTGAAGAGGTCAGATCTTCCAGCAGACTCAAAACCCAAAGCCAGCCACATCTGGAAGAAATCTCAGAGAAGTAGTCATGACCTAAGGATCCTAAATTCTACCAATAAATCAAGCCTCCATAGGCAACTTACAATCATCACCCTAGGACTTACACAAAAAAAAATAATAAGAGATAGAGAGGGAGAGAGAGAGAGAGAATAAAATAAGACATTTAAGCAACCTGAGACATCTAGTTCACCAAAGGCAAATCCAGGGGGCAATGAGGTGGGACAATCTAAAATTCACCTACCAGGTCTCTCGGAAGTGGAAAAACAAAGCAATTGAATCAGGCTCTGGAAAAAATGAAATTAGAAATAATCTCTCAGATAGCTACAGAGATTGCCAAAATACACACAGATTCAAGCAGATATTCAGGAGAATAAAAACTCCACTGAAAATACTTAAAGCAAATTAGAACAGGATCCCAGATACTGAAGACAGACTTGCTGTTAGTGACCAGGAAGAGAAAGATTTCTCAAAACTAGCAAGGGACTATGAGAAGTCAATCCAGCATCTTCTAGATGAGACAAAGAAGAATAATTTAAGATTAATTAGAGTCAATTAACAAGCAAGAGATACCACAAATGACATTAAAAACATGCTCAGAGATATCATGACAGAAAACTTTCCTGGTAGAGAAAAAGAATTTGATATACAAAGAGTGAGGCATATAGAAGTCCAATTAGCAATGGTCAAAAAAAATCTATAGCCAGGTAACATTCCAGAAATTCAACACAAGAATAGAATCTTAAAAGCTGTTAGGGAAAAGAAACAAATAACCTATAAAGGAAAGCCCATCAGAATCACAGCTGATTTCTCAGCACAAACTCTTAGGTCAAGGAGAGTTTAGAGTGAAGTACTCCAAGTTCTAAAGGAACCCAGACTGATGTATCCCACAAAACTATCTTTCAAAATTGAGGGAGAAGATACTTCATGACAAAGAACATCTGATGAAATTTATGACCACCAAACCAGCACTCCAAAATGTTCTGAAGGACATTCTAGAAAGAGATAATAAGGACTGCAGCTCCATGAATGCCAACAGAAGGAATCCACCAAGGAAGGCAAACAATCAGAGGGAGGGGAAAAAAGAGGAGGGGAGCCAACTACAGGAAAATAACATGAAAGGATAAGTCAATACATATTAGTTATAACCATCAATGTTAATTTGGTCTCAATTCACTGGTCAAAAGACACTGATTGGCAGAATGGATCAAGAAGCAAGATCCAACAGTATGCTGCATACAAGAAACTCATTTAATGCAAAAAGAATTCATAGACTGAAAGTCAAAGGATGGAAAACAATACTCCATGCAATAGGAATGCAGAAAACAGGGGTTGCTATTCTATTAGCACACGAAATGAATTTCAAGCCAAGACTGATTAAGAGAGATAAAAAAGGTCACCAAATTCTTGCAAATGGGACAATCCAAGAGGAAGAGATAACAATCATAAACATATATGCAGCAAATACCTGTGCACACAACTATATAAAACAAGTACCAATGGATATGAAAATCAAAGAAGCCCTAATATAATTGTATTGGGAGATTTCAACACCCCACTGTCACAAAAAGACAGATCAAATAGACAAAAAATAATGAAATATTAGAACTAAATCAAACTTGTGAGCAAATGGACTTAGTAGATGTCTATAGAATGTTCCACCCCACAACATCAGAATATACATTCTTCTCAGCTGCACATGGGATGTGCCCCAAACTAGACCATATACTGGCTCATAAAACATGCTTAAGTAAATGCAAAGGAATTGAGATTATCCCATGCATACTATCAGACCACAGTGCAATGAAACTGGAAATCCATGCCAAAGGAAACCACAAGAACTTCATCAACACATGGAAATTAAAGAGCACCCTACTGAACCACCAAAGGATCACAGATAAAATTAAAGAAGAAATTAGACAGTTTTTACAGTTGAATGGTAGCACCAATACATCATACAGGAACTTGTGGGACACAAAGCAGTTTTAAGAGGGAAATTTATAGCACTAAATACCCATATCGGGAAAATGGGGCAAACACATATACATGATTTAATGTTGAACCTCAAACTTCTAGAAAGAAAAGAGCAGGTTAAACCAAAAGCTTGTACAAGGGAGGAAATTGTAAAGATCATAGCAGAAATGAATCCACCAGAGACTAAAAAAAATTACAAAAAACCAGTGAATCAAAGAGCTGTTCTTTGCAAGATTAAATAAAATTGACAAGCCCTTATCCAACCTTATCAAAAAAAGAAAGAAAAGACTCAAACTCACATGACTAGAAATAAAAAGAGCAAAATCACAACAGACCCTGCAGAAAATCATCCATACCTATTTTGAAAACTTGTATTCTAACCAGATGGAAAATACAGAAGAAATGGACATATCCTAGATACACATGTGTTACCTAAGCTGAATCAAGAAGACATAAAAATCCCAAATAACTCAGTGTCAATCAACAAAATTGAAGATGTAACAAAGAAAGCCCAGGCCCTGATGGATTCACTGTTCAATTCTACAAGAAATTTAGAGAATGCCTAACACCACTACCTCTCAAAATCTTGAATAAAATTGAAAGGGAACTTACACTTCCAAATTGTGGAAGCAAACATTACTCTGATACCAAAACCAAAGAAGGACCCAACTAAGCAAAAGAACTACAGGCCAGTCTCCCTCATGAACATTGATGCAGAAATCTTCAATAAGATACTGGTAAACAGACTGTGAGAAATTGTCAAGATTACACAGCATGAACAAGTGGTATTCATCCCCAGGATGCAGATATGGTTCAACACAGGTAAATCCATAAACATAATATGTCATATTAACAGAAACAAGGACAAAAATCATATGATCATCACAGTAGATGCAGAAAAAGCTTTTGACAGAGTCCAGCACCCATTCAGTATAAAAACCCTACAAAAATTGGAATAGATGGTCTCTATCTCAATCTGATAAAAACCATATATGACAAACCAACAGCCAATATCATACTAAATGGACAAAAACTGAAAGCTTTCTCTCTAAAATCAGGAACAAGACAAAGATGTACACTCTTATTCAACATAGGCTTGGTATATTTAGCTGGAGCAATTAAACAAGAGAAAGAAATAAAAGGAATAAAGATAGGAAAGGAAGAAGTTAAACTATCATTATTTGTAGATGACATGATACTCTATTTAGAAGACTCCTAAAACTCTACCAAAAGACTCATAGATTTAATAAGCAAATTTTATAGCCTTCCTGTACATGAATAACAAACTCACTGAGAAGGAAATCAGGGAAATAATACCTTTTACAATAGCATCCAAAAAAATGAAATACATAGGAATCAATCTAACAAAGGATGTAAAAGACCTCTATGTTGAAAATAATAGTATGCTGAAAAATGACATTGATGAGGATATTAGCAATTGAAGAGATATCTCATGCCCTTGGGTAGGAAGATTCAATATAGTTAAAATGGCCATACTTCCAAAACTGTTATACAGATTCAGTGAAATCCCAATTAGAATTCCAAAGCATATCTCACAGAATTAGAAAAAGTAATCCTAAAATTCATCTGGAATCAGAAGAGATCTAGAATAGCAAAGGCAATCCTGGTCAACAAAGACAAGAAAAGGGGCATTATAATCCCTGACTTGAAATTAAACTATAAAGCTACTGTGTGTGCTAACAGTGTGGTATTGGCAAAAACGCAGACCTAAATTTCAATGACATAGATTAGAAGATGCAGAAAGAACTGCAGACACACTAAGCTACCATATCTTTACAAAGATGCTAAACACATTCACTGGAAGAAGGATAGCCTCTTTTAATACATGGTGCTGGAAAAACTGGCTCTACACATGCCAAGGATTAAAACTAGACCCGTATCTTTCACTTTGTACTAAGCTAAAATCAGAATGGATCAAAGATTTTAATATTAAAACAGAAACATTAAATCTTCTGGAAGATACAGTAGGTAAAACTCTTGAAGATGTTGGTGTAGGCAAAGACTTTATGAACAAAACCCCGATTGCACAGGAACTAGCATAAAGAATCAACAACTTGGGTCTTGCTCTACAGAAAAGCTTTTGAAAAGCAAGAGAAACTACAACAGAGTGAAGAGCTATCCCATTGCGTGGGAAAAAATGTTTGCCAGCTGTTTCTCAGACAAAGGATTACTGTTGAGAACATGTAAAGAACTCAAAAAAATCAGTTCTCCCAGATTTAAACACCCAATCCAAAAATGGGCATCTGAGATGAATATACATTTCTCAGATGAAGAAACACAAATAGCAAATAAATACATGAAAAAGTGTTCAACATCATTAGTCATTTAAGAGATGCAAATTAAAACAACACAGATTTCCTCTCACCCCAGAAAGAATGGTTAGTATTAAGAAATCAAGCAATAACAAATGCTGGAGGGGCTGTGGGTAAAAAAGGAAACCTTCTTCCTTGTTGGTGTGAATGCAGACTAGTGCAACCACTGTGGAAATCAGTGTGGAGATTCCTCAAAAAACTAGGACTAGAGGTCCCATTTAACCCAACTGTTCCCCTTCTGGGTATCTTCCCAAAAGAATTAAAAACATCATACCACAGCAATATATGTGCACCTATGTTTATAGCAGCACTGCTTGTAATAGCCAGATCTTAGAAACTACCTAAATGCCCAATGATTGAGGAACGGATTAAAAAGATGTGATATTTTTCTGCAATTGAGTACTACTCAGGCATAAAGAAGGATAAACTGGAGGCTTTTTAAAAAAGAGAATAAAACAAAAAGGCAGAACAAAGCAGACCAGAACAGAACAACATAAGCAACACAGCACTTTATAATAAGACAACTGGACATTAACAGTAGCTATCAAAATATCTCTTTCTCTGCTATAGTTGAGCATAGTTTCAAACACAATAATATCAAACATAACAAAATAGTATAAAACCATTCAAAAGAATGAAAGAATTGCAGGACATTCTAAACCGAATAGCAGAGAATGATCAATGGCTACTATAATATCTCATTTTCACTAAAAAAATTTGTTTATACTATCACATATATTAAAATCCCAATAAGACACAACATGATAGAACCGATGGTAATAGCAGAGTAGAAGCATGGCAGAACTTCTAAGGAAGATGATATTAAATCATCAATGGCTGCCATAATGTTTTGTTTTCTTCAAAACAGCTGTTCATACCATCATGCGTAACAAAGTCAAACAAAACATTAAAACCATTCCAACTGATGAATGAAAACATTGAAAGCCTTCAAAGCAATGAAATGGGAAATCATGATTACCATAAAATCTTATATACTCTTATCAACTCTCATACTAGGGAGACTATACGGTATTTACATATGTGAGTTTGGTTTATTTCGCTTATGAGTATGATCTCAAGTGTGTCCATTTATTTATAAATATCTCAATGTGATCATTCTTTATAGCTGAGTAGTACTCCATTGTATAAAAATGCCACAACTTTTTTATCCATTCCTCAGTTGATGGGCACTTAGATTGTTTCCAAGATCTGGCTATTACAAATTGTGCTGCTATAAACATGGGTGCACATATATCACTGTGTTATGATGTTTTCAGTTCTTCTGAGAATATGCCTAGAAGTGGAATAGCTGGGTCAAATGGGACTACCAAACCCAGCTTTTGAGGACTCTCCAGACTGACCTCCAAAGTGGTTGCACCAGTCTACACTGCCACAGCCATTGCTATTCTAGGTCTCTTCTGGTTTCAGATGAATTTTAGGAGTGATTTCTCTAGATCTATGAGGAACTCAGTGCAGAAGAGTTCCTTTTTCCCCACAGCCTCTCCAGCATTTGTTGTTGGTAGTTTTTTTATCCTGGCCATTCTTTCTCGGGTGAGATGGAATCTCAGTGTGGTTTTAATTTGCATTTCTCTCATGACTAATGATGATGAACATTTTTTCATGTATTTATTTGCCATTTGTATTTCTTCATCTGAGAACTGTGTGTTCATTTCAGATGCCCATTTTTGGATTGGGTCTTTGAATTTTGAGGGTCTGATTTTTTTTAATTCTTTATAAGTTCTAGACAGAAGTCCTTTGTCTGAGGGACAGTCCATTAAGACTTTTTTCCCAACTTGTGGGTTTTCTTTTCACTCTGCTGGAAATCTCTTTCGACATGCAGAAACTCTTTAATAAGATATGGTCCCAGTTATTGATTCTGGGAAGTATTTCCTGTGTGGTTTGATTCTTGCTCATGAATTCTCTACCTACCCCAATATCTTTGAGATTTTTACCTACTTTGTCTTCCAACAGATTTAGTGTTTCTGTTTTAATATTTAGATCTTTGATCCATTTAGATTTTAGTTTAGTACATGGTGATAGGCATGGATCTAGTTTTAGTCTTCTGCATATGGACAGCCAATTTTTCCAGCACCATTTGTTAAAGAGACTGTCATTCTTCCAGCGAGCATGTTTGGCCCCTTTATCAAAGATAAGGTGGTTGAGTGAGTTTGTGGTTGTGGTTGTATCTTTCAATGTATTCCACTGATCTTCAGGTCTGTTTTTATTCCAGTACCATGTTGATTTTATTAGCTTTGTAGTATAATTTCAAGTCAGGGATTGTGATGGCTCCTGCCTTGGCTTTGTTGCTTAGAATTGCCTTTGCTATTCTAGGTCTCTTCTGGATCCAGATGAATTTTAGGAGTGATTTCTCTAGATCTATGAGGTATGTTAGTGGTATTTTGATTGGGATTGCATTGAATCTGTATAGTAATTTTGGGAGAATGGCCATTTTCACAATGTTTGTTCTTCCTATCCACGAACAAGGGATGTCTTTCCATTTTCTGAGATCCTCTTCGATTTCCTTTTTCAAGGTATTATAATTTTCACTGTATAGCTCTTTTACTTCTTTCATGAGATTAATTCCTAAGTATTTCATTTTTTTGGATGCTAGTGTGAAGGGTGTGGCTTCTCTTATTTCTCTCTCAGTATTTTTGTTGTTAGTGTATAGGAATGCTATTGATTTTTGAGTATTGACTTTGTATCCAGCTACATTGCTGAATTTATTTATTATATCTAGTAGTTTGTCAATGGAGTTTTGGGGGTCTTCTATATAAAGTATCATGTCATCTGCAAATAATGATAATTTAACTTCCTCTTTTCCTATCTTTACTCCTTTTATTTCTCTCTCTTGTCTAATTGCTCTGGCTAGTATTTCCAGTACTATGTTGAATAGGAGCAGTGATAGGGGACATCCTTGTCTGGTGCCTGATTTTAAGGTAAAGGCTTTCAGTTTTTGGCCATTTAATATGATGCTGGCTGTTGGTTTGTCATAGATGGCCTTTATCATATTGAGGTAAAGACCATCTATATCAAATCTCTGTAATGTTCTTATCATGAATGAATGTTGGACTTTATCAAAAGCTTTTTCTGCATCTATAGAGATGATCATGTGGTTCTTACTTTTGGCTCTATTGATATGGTGGATTACATTTATTGATTTATGTATGTTGAACCATCCCTGCATTCCTGGGATGAATCCCACTTGGTCATGGTGTATAATATTCTTGATGATTTGCTGCAT
>PVJX010047763.1:0-11744 GCA_004027295.1 Dolichotis patagonum
TATAAATTATACAATGTGTTAATTGTTGGCATAAATTAAGGATAAATACAACTGATTCATAACAAGCAGCATCTAAATTTGTTAGACCAGAATTTTTTGAAGCATGCTTATGAGTAGTAGCCAATCTGCTAATGGTTAATATTCGCAAGACTTGAGCACCTCTTAATGTGTTTTACACAGAGAGTAGAGACTACCTATTAATCTGGTGAAGTTGTTAAGTTGAAAGTAATTAAGAAGTCATTATGCCCTTATTTGGTATTAATAATATCTTTTTTATATCATTCCCTGAAAATTTGAGAATAATCATTTCACTCACAATTAAATTTACCCTCTGTGTTAACTGAACAACAGTGCAGTTAAAGAATCTTCAGAAGAGTAGTAAATAAAACTTGGCTGCAAAAATAATTCTCTTTGCTGGATGTATTGCATTAATTCAAAGAGAGTTGTTAAAGGTTTATATATAAAGGAAAAGTAGCATAGTATATCTGATCTATTTCAGGTAGTAATATTTGTTTCACCTCAGGACTTACAATGATTTTTATGAAGAATTCATATGACTAAAATAATCAAAATGGTGAGGAAAAGGGAATAAAAATGTACTTGTTTTGCTTATGGTGATTGTGTGGACTCTCATAATGTTACCAGGTTATGGGGGTCTCATTCCAGAGGTGGTTTTCTAGGTTCTTCTCATTTTGAAGAAAAATTGGACAGAGCAAGTGCAAAAGGTAGGGAGGTTTTATGTTTACTTAAAGTAGGGGGAAGAAAACATGCTCTGCAGAACAAGTTTGGGCCCAGTAAAATTAGGAAGATGAGTACCCTTTACAGCATGAAAGCAGACTAATGAAAGAGAAAACATAACAGTCATGAGCTCAGGGGTAACTGTCTTTTTATCTGTCACTCCTCAAGTTGACAGGTCCAGGCCACCCATCAACAAAACTTGCTCAGCTTCTGAGGAGGATTGGAGACAGCAATCTGATTGGCTACATATGCAGGGCTTTAGGAACAGTTTTGCACGTGTGTCCTAGAACTTTGTAATTAACAGATCACACCGTTTTCTAGCCAATCTGCTATGTCCTAATTTCTTGTCCCATTAGAGCTGGGCATGGTGGAGCATGCCTGTAATCCCAGCACTTGGGAGGCTGAGACAGGAGATCATCATGAGTTCAAGGCCACTGTAGACTACATAGTTACTTCAAAGCCAGTCTGAAATACATATCAAGAACTTGTCTCAAAAAACAACAGCAACAAATACATACATACTTACATACATATTCGCAAGTATACCATAGTTTACAGTCTGCAATGGGAACAGGTCTATAGCATTAGAAAACAATACTAGTAACCCTATTTTATCCAAGATCATAGACTGGAGTTCATCATGTTTGGGGGAATGTTTTAGAGTTTAAAACAAAAATTAGTACAGTTCTCAATTTGTACTGGACAATATGATTTTTTCCAATTTTAATAATTGTAAAATTTTGATACTGTTTGCACTTGTTTTGTCTAATTCTTTGCTCAAGATAAGAATACAGAAAAACACTTCTGGAAGGACACCCCAAAAACCCCAGAACCTGATAACAGTAATATCATAAAACACTAATGATATTTTATATTAAATCAGTTTTGTGACAAAATATCAGAATGAAGGTGGGAGAATTAAATCAGCTGAACATTTTCTAGAGATGAAATTGAAGAATGGGTGGTTGGAGCATCCCTGTAGTAAGGGCTGGATCTTAGCATACCACAGTTTTAGAGATGTAATAATTGATGTCATTTAATCTAGTAGTTCTCAACCTGGCCAACTGAAGCATATATACTAATTAAAATTCCAAATGTTTAAAAAAATCACACTTTTGTAGGTTATCTCAAATAGTTTTCCTTATTTTAGTCACTTTATTCAGTTAGCCTGGTATTTAAATCTCTCTCTTGTTTTTATATTTAGTATTATTTTTGATAATGAGATGACTCTAAAGGGATGTCACATGAAATGATGTCCAGAAAATACTTTTGAAAGCATTCTATTATAAAAACAACTGGTGCAGGGAAGATTTTTGACCCAATATAGAATTCTAAAGCTAGCTATTTACTTTTCAAATGATTTTTAATACCTGAGACCTGTTGGTTTGAGCAGCATTTGCCTGCAGATCTTTCTAAAGTCCTGAAAACTTTTCTTGAAATATTATAACATGCTTCAAAGAATGCCATTACAATATGAATCTCTTTATCCAGTTGACTATTATGTAGGGTATTTGTTTTGTTACTGGAAGATAACTAAAATGAAATTAAGTAAAGACATGAAAATAATGTTTCAGGTTGTTCTGCTGTAAAACTACATATGAGTGAATTCTGATTGGTTTAAATTTTACCTAGAAAAGTAAGATATTTTAAAGTTTTATTTTATGAGTGTTAGGTTTGCCTTTACATTTGGTCTTTTGTGTTTCCAGGGTTTTGAAGGTGTTTCTTTCACGAACAGCACAACGAATACCATACATGACTGGTGGCCGAGTCATGAGGATGTTAGCAGTCATACTCTTGGTAGTGTTTTGGTTTCTCATTGGCTGGACTTCATCTGTGTGCCAGAATTTGGAGAGGGAAATTTCACTTATTGGTCAGGGCCAAACATCTGATCACCTCATCTTCAATATGTGCCTCATTGACCGCTGGGATTATATGACAGCAGTTGGTATGTAGTCAATTGTTTTATGTGATTGTCTTGTCATTTTTCCATAGTATTAAAACTGAGAGTTTTAAAGGGATTATCATAACTGAGCATGGTGGTGCATGTCTATCATCCCAGCACTTGGGAGGCTGAGGCAGGAGGATTGTTCTGAATTCAAAGACAGCCTGGAATATAAGGCCAGTTTAAGACCAGCCTGAACTGCACAGTGAATCCCTGTCTTAAAAAGACTAAAACAAAACAACAACAAACAAAATGATTAGCAAAATCCTTTCACGGATCCTAAAGAAATGTAACTTAATATGATTCTAGAAAAACAATTATGAAAATGACCATAATGGCACGTGGAAGAATGCCATAATGGAATCTGAAATTTTCATTCCTTTTCAAAGGTATGTAGCTTTTTTGAAAAATTGTAACCAAAGAAAGTTAAAGGAAGTCATGTAGTTAACAGAGGCTACTTCTGTGTACAAAGAGATTTCCTGCTTCTGTCATATCAATTTGTCACCATTTTATTAACAGTAGTTACTACCTTGAGTTATGTCTTTAGTTAGGAGGCAAAAAAATTCAGTATTTTTCTATATTTTTGGTGTTTTATATCATATTCTGCATATAGCACATTCTTTGTAAAGAGATTGCCTCTAAAAAGTCTTTAATTAATCTTTATTTCTTAGACATCTCTAAAGAAAATTTTTCAGTAATTGTCTGGAGGCCCAGTAAGAAACAAAACCTACTACCTAGAGGTAGTAAAAATAAGGTGGCAGAAAACCTTGAAAACTTAGAACACCATGATTTGGGTTAAAAACGTACAGATTACTTTTCTGGTACCCACTCTGAAAAATAAAGAAAGAAGCCCATAAGCATTCTTTTCTATTATTAACAATAGGCTTTCTTTTTCTTTTTTGCTTTTTTGAGATAAGGTCTCACTATGTAGTTCAGGCTGACCTTGAACTTACTGTGTAGTCCAGGCTGCCCTTGAATTCATGGTGATCCTCCTGCCTCAGCCTCCCAAATGCTGGGATTACAGATGTATGCCACCACCCTCAGCTTCTAATAGTAGTCTATTTTAAATTAAGTCTGTAAAGATATGGAATCAAAGAATGAATGAAACCGTTTATTATTTTCTTGTTCTTCCTCAGAAAGCCACAGGACAAACCGGAACTTTTTGGGACTGATGTAAAAAATAAGAAAATGGTTTAATTTTCATTTTATATCCCCTCCTTATTTGACAATTGTCTGTAGAAAATTCATATCTAGTCTTTTCCTAGAAGCTGATAAAATGTGTATGTATGCATTAATAATTCTGAATAGAGTGTATTTTTCTGGGTAAGATATTTTAGGACTCCTATAGGCATGATATCTATAACAGTGAGGTAAGATGGGTATGTAAATGGAATGATTTTTAATAACAGTATATAAAGTTTAACCTTGAAAGCAATTCTGATATTGACTTTGGTCTAGATATGAAAATTAAGCCACTAGCATAATGTAAGATTTCTACACAGTAGAAATCCCTAATACTTTATATTGTGCTTTTCAATGCAAGTTAATCAAGTTAGAAAAAGTCATTTCCTTTTATTACTATTAAGGAAAGCCCAGTGGATTTCTTTCCTGTGTTACAAAGAAAAAATACTCAAATATTTGATAACACAATTAGAAAATATTACCTGTTCAACCAGCATTATTTTGTAATTTTCTACACACTGTCTTTGAGATGTATTCAAAATCTTTTTAAAGCTTATTTGGTACTCTGAAGTATTTAAGTACTTCTATATAATATAATTGATAATAATCTGGATTTCATGTTACATAAGGTATATTAAGAACTAAGAATTATATACAATGAACAGGATGTACTAAGTACCTATAATTTCTCCAGTGCTGAGTCAAATACTTTTGGGGAAATATAAAATGTATAAAGATCTTATACCTCTCATCATGGAGGCTACTACTGGTTAATATAGATAAATGATAATTCTTACAAATTGCTAAAAGGAAAAATTGGATGGCAAAGACTCTTGGTGCAATAATAACTCACTCAAGGAAGAGAAGAGTTTGAATGACAACTCGGTAATCTTCATAAAGAAGTTCTTTCAGTCATGGGTAATATTTAGGTTATTATAAAGAGCTGCAGAGAATGTTCTATCTGATAGGAATAATAGCAGATGGAGGTTGGTAGGAATTGTATGAAATACAAAAGAAATATCTAAGTATAAAAGTGGGAATGCATTATGTTGGAATGCTTTGTGCATATTGCAGAGTGGTTAAGTCTGTTGAAAACATTTATGAGGAATTTGGAGAACTGGCAGATTAATACAAGGAATCAGTAAATTCAATCTTGATTGCTTCAGAATGTGTTATTTAAAAAGGAAAATATACCAAATTCAGGGATTTGTGAGATGGAATGGTTAGATTAGAGAAAAATTTTAAATAGTGGTTCTCAAAGCATGGTCCCAACTACAGCATTACCAGGGAACTTGCTAGAAATACAACGTTCTGAGCCAGAATTTCAGACTTTTGCAATCAAATTCTCAGGACCTGGGGTCCAGTAATCATTTAGTAAGCACTCACAGACAGTCTGTTACTGTAACATACAGAGCCACTGACCTGAAGCTGGAATGAGATTAAATTCCTGGAACGCAATGATTGCTAGTCTCAGGTGTGCTATGGCCACACCACAGCACTCTGACTGTTTCCCAGGCCAGAACCACTAGTGTGCTCCTCATAGTAATTATTGTTTTATTTCTTCCTCATACTCCCACACTGTTCATGTTTTTTTCACTGTAGATGACATCTACTTAAGAATAAATAGGAGTTATCTGATAAATATTAAAATTCCTGTCATCTAGCTATAAATCTTTCTATCTCCACACTCCTTTTCTCCCTCATATTATCCTAGCAGATGTCTCAACCTGCATCATACTCAACCAATGCCTTAACTCTTCCAATCCAGTGACCTCTCTCACTTTATACAACCTTTCAGCTATATGAGACTCCCTTACTTACAAATCACTTTATTGAAGAATTCATCACTCTTCGCAGCTTTCTGAGATCATTTGGTTAACTACTCCCTCTACAAAAGCTCTTTGATATCATAGAGAGTTTTCATTGTGTAGTAGCACACCTCATAATGGTGATTTGGTCAGTGATCAGAAAAAGCACTCCCATAAGATTATACTGGACCTGACAACTTCTCTTCACTCTTCCTTTTCTCTGAAGTAGAGAGCTAACTATAAACATAGGCCTTGCATTTCTAGGATGGATTCATTTTATTTTTGCTTATTGCATGGTGCTGATCCAAAAAGGATCAAGTAAGATGATTTTCTTACTGCAAGTATTTCAGAAAGAAGAAACAGGTAGAAGAAATAGTTTGGAAAAATCTTCAAGGCTCCATGAACCTCAATTTCCTCATTGGTTAAATGGTTTAAATATAAAAGAGGAAGAAAAATGACTTGCAGATTCCTATTGTCATATGTCTGCTTATAATTTTCAAAATAAATCTTGTATAAAAACTCATGAGATAAGCTGTAGTATAAAACAAATAAGATGCAAGTGTTGCAACTGTGGAAGACAGATCTGAACAATGTGAGTAGTGCTCTATAGTACCAGTACTCATATTTTTTTAAGAAATAATTTGATTCATCTGGAAGAAAGAGAATTTTAAAATGTGGAGGTTCCCAAATATTTCTAGATCATATTAGAATTTGTATAAAGAAATAAACTGTCATACCTCATTGAGAATTATTTATTTCAGTAGTAAAAATGATACCATAGTGCTTATACTACTGCTTATCATTGTATGACCTAGCACTTTGAGATTTTCTGAGTATATTTAAATATATTTTCCATAGATCACTAAAGGCAAAAGAATTTTTCCACCTGCTAATCCTGCTTCCTCTCCTCACCTGATAGTTCCACACTCCTAAGCACCATTGCTGTATCATTCATACCATATTCCTGACCTTTAGCAAAGTATCTGTCCATTTTAAGGTTTTGAAAAATTCTTGCTGGAAAAACAAAGAATGAGCTCAAGTTCTAGCCTCTTGATATTTTCGTATGGTAAGAATTAAACTAGGATGAAGAAACAAACAAGTCTAAAAAGTTAAGAACCTAAAGGTTGTATAGTTGCCTTCAATTTTATTTTAATGATAAAAATGTATGTTCAATTTTGTGGAGGTAATTTTGAGCAATTTATATAAATTGGAAATTCGTGACCATCCTGCAAAACTCTCTCTCTTCTTTCTCTACTAGTCTGCATAATATATTGGTACAAATTTGATATGACAAATGAAAGTTACAACTTAAATAGTATAATTACAAATGTAATTTGCTTTTGATCAAAATGTTGGTTATTTCATTATCTTCCAGGAACTATGTCAAGAATAAAAAGGGTTGAGGGGCTGGGGATTTAGCTCAGTGGCATAAGCGCCTGCCTTGCAAGTGTGCAGTCATGAGTTTGATCCCTGGTACCAAAAAAAGAAAAAAAAAAAAAAGGTTGAAACTAGGAAATATTCTCCTAAATTAAGATAAAAATAACCAAGTATCTTAAATTATATCTACTTTGATAAATTTTGATAGTAGGATTGCCATATATTTTTAAACCATAGCCACCCTCATTGATAAGTTCATAGACAGTTGTCCATGTTCAGAAATTTTCCCAATAGCATTAAATTTTTTCATAGTAAAAAGCCAAAATTCTTTTCCTCTATGAGTTTTCTGCTTAGCTTATACAAATTGATACATGGGCAGTACTGACTTCTTAAGGCTAAATTTACCTTTCAAATTCCTAACAGAAATTGAGGGAGATCTTAACACTTAGATTTAGGTATCCCAGGAGAAGTTCTCTGATATGGAGCTTCTAAATTTGAAATGAATGACTAGCAGAGATGGCAATATAATGGACTTTTATCCTTTGGTATAAGTAGTTGGATATCATTCAATTTCTGATTACACGTTTAGAATATATATTCAAAACTTCAAACAATTTCAGTGACCAAGCAAAGTTAGAATAAGTGGGCAGATTCTTACTTACAATAAGTAATGAGACTCCCAAATAGTGGCTGATAGATGGTAGTGTCAAAGACATTTATAATATCCATTCCATTGTTAAATCTTTAGTGCACACTTAGGTAAGCACAGAATGTGCCTGAGTTCCTCAGTTTTTTCCAGAAATTAGGTAATGATCAAATTAATGTGATAAAAATAAACATAATTGTCGAGGATATAGCTCAGTGGCTTAAGTGTCTTTCTGGCAAGCGCGAGGTCGTGAGGTCCATCCCTGGTACCAAAAAAAAAAGAAAGAAAGAAAGAAAGAAAGGAAAAAAAAACATAATTGGGGCTATGGATATTTTTAGTGCCTTCTCTGACCTGATATAAGAATGTAGACAAGGAACTCTATGTAGGCTTCTGTTTACCTTCTGTTATCTTCAGTTATTATTTCTATATTACTGAAATAATTTAATTCTTCTCAACAGCATTTTATAACTTAATAATTATTCCCTGACAGGAGCCTTGTTATAATTAAGTTCATCAATGCTGAACTGTCTCATGGATCTGGAAATACCTTAGACATCTCATGTTATATACTTTAAAACACTGAGTTGGAAAGAAAGGCATACCAAAAGATCTAAGCAGCAATTATGCAAGAAATATAGACTTAAATACATATTCCATTTGGAAATTTCAAAATATTTGTGCTTTCAGTGAATTCCAACATTGATTACCTCAATTGTTCAAAAATACTACTTAATTCTCAGGGATTTCACATGGAATACTTCCACTACAGAAAATACAATCTTTATTTCCTTTAATCCATTGATATCCTTGTCTTCGTTCTCCTCTTTCACAGTGTAATATTTTAAAATTTACAAAGTGTTCACAAATTTACTTAGTCATATGCCAATGTTTAGAGGCAACATAAAAATACAGTAATTCTCTTACCAAGTTATATACTAAAATTCTAAAATAATGATTATTTCTAAGAATTTAAACACTTAATTATCCTAGAAGATTAGGTGAATTATGACCAGTGAAATGTGAAATAAATACCATTAATGAGTTTGGAAAAAACATTAGACTTCCTCTTCCACTGATGTATATTACTGTTCTTGAGTTAGGTTCACTGCATTTATTTTTAAAGCTAATATACCATCTGTCTTGATCTATCTTGCATTACTTGTCATCTTATTTTTAATTTCAATCAAAAGATAAAAACCTGGTCTCACTGACAGTTTGTCTAGGCTTGAGCTATGTCACTAGAAACTACACGCAGTTTTTCAAGGGTTTACTTAATGTATTCTCAAAACACTGAAGAAGGGATCAGTGTGGGGTTCTGGGGATTGAACTTCAGGCCTTGGGCATGCAAAGCAAGAGTTCTGCCACTGAGCCACATCCCTAGCCCTCTTTTGAATAATATTTTTCTTCTTTGAGAAGTAGTCAATTATATAATTCTAAAGAGCAGAAAGAAAGAACAACTTACTAATACCTTAATTGTGGGAGTTGAATGAATTTTATTATACTGTATGGAAATTGTCTCGGGTCAGTTTAAAGAATATAGTCCAAGCATTATGAAGGTATCTGTGGTAACCGTAGTTCTTCAAAGGAATTTTTGCTCATGTGAACTGTCTGAGATAATTAACTCAATAAGAGGAAAGTTTTGAAGGTTTCAGTCCATAGTTATCCCACTGCTTTTAACTTGTGGTAGAATAAGCTGCTTACCTTATAGAAGCTAAAATGCAAAAGATAGAAAGAAAAGAGAGATCTGAACCCCACAATCCCCTTCTAGTACACCCCTCTAATGTCTAAAACTTTTAGTAGGATTCACCCTTAAGGTTCCAGCACCTTGCAATAGCACCACACTGAGGGCCCACCTTTACCTCGAGGGCCTTTTCTAAGTTATCTGAGCTATCGTAGAACTTTCTAGCAAAATCTTAGGATATTAAAGAGGGAAAAATGCTTTTCCTTATTGCTTAACCAGAAATAACACGTAAATTTACTCAGTTTTCAGGGTATTTGGGTGATCCACTCTCATGTACTGAAAAGAATATCATAGTTTAAATAAGCTGACAAGCCATGTGAACTGCAAGTTCCAGTGTGTGCGTATAGCCCCACCAGTACAGATTGCTGCAGTGACCTTAATGAGAAGAGCCTGGCACTATCATTTCCTCTGAGAAGTACTTAACAGAATATGTAGGAGTAGAAAAACTGACAGGTTTTACCTATTGCATGACAACAAGACCCATTCCCTATAATATTCAAATCCTTGAGGACAACTTGAACAAACTGAGATCAATGGCCAGTAGAATAGAGAATCTGTAATGGCCTCATGGCCTCTCGTTCAGTGGTCAAGCAATATAAAATCAAGCTTAATTCAGCACAGTTGTCCCAAAGGTTCTATAAGCTACAAATTTATGATAGCATTCAATGAAGGTAAAATTTCTTTAAGTTCCAAAAGAGAAATGTGGTACTAAAGATATAAAATTAAGGTCTGAAATATACTGATTTATTTTTTCTGTTTACCCTTTATAATCACTTAAATAAGTCTACCTCAAGATAGGAAAATATTTTTCTATAGTGGTATAGGGTAAATTAATAACTAACCAACCCCCACTATAGTCATTCTTAAAAAAACCTTTGAGCCAGAGCTTTAAAGAGTGCTCTGCAGGGGCTAGAGATAACCTCAGTAGCACAGTGCCTGCCTGGCAAGTGCAAGTTCATGAGTTCAATTCCTTATACCTACCAAATAAATAAATAATACTCTGAGTTTATAGTGATATAGTTCAAGCAAAGACAAATACATTTTTCGGGCTACCACATTTTCAAAAGGATCAACACTTTAAAGTATATATTTTAAATAGCAGATAATTCCAAATCCAGCACCTTCTCAAAACAATAGTGCTCATGTACATGACGGGAAAGGGAAATGGAAGGAGCAATACGGAAGGCAGAGCTTGCAGTGCTGGCCTTAACTCCATGCCCCGGGAGTCTCTGCTATCTCTGTGAGCCCTTCCCAGTCATGATTTTTAATGTGTGCTCTCCACAACTTCCAAAGTCTGTGGATTTTGCCAAGGTTCTAATACTCCACTGCAGTCTTTCAAATTTTTAAATGTGTATGCCAGAAAGTGCAAAGCTGACTTTCTCTACCAAATACAGGACAGCATGTGAAGAAACCTGGTCCAAAGTTCTAGAGATATATGAAAGGAAGCAATAAAGACAAGCCAACCTGAAAAGGCAGCTTTTGTCTTGGAAAGCTCCCTAGCAGTTAGTAAATAGGGGAATCAAAAATCATCATCGTGTGACCTGTTATCCTTGGTATAAACCATATTATCCCTCGGCATTACCATCAATGTTTTGACCCAAGCATGAAATTTTAGCACTCAGAATTTTGATCCTAGCTTTTTAAAAGAAGTCACAAATTCTACAGTAATATCTTCATGAACTTAACATACAAAATGTATTTCTCACAGTGCTGAACACAGCCAACAAATGTTAGCCAGGAAATCAGATTGAAGAGACAGGAAGCACTTTAAAGTAGAACTCTGATTAACCATAAGCTAATCCATTCTAATGAACATAAATTGTTTAAAATACAAACAATCGCTGCTTGAAAAAAAAATTTCCTCTATTTTTCTATTAGTAACAGCAAAAGAAAAAAAAGTTAAGAGAAGTGGGTTGGTTTTAAGCCCTGCTGTGTGGCTCACAGAATGAGTGCTATTGAGGAAACAAAATTGTAGGCAAGTCCTGTATCCTAAATCTGCCCATTCCTTATGGCCTCCTGCTTTTCAAGAACTAAGACGGGAACTAAGACATTGGGCCCCCTCATTATCCTAGTGTGAAATACATTCTAACACCCACCTTCTTTGGCACGCTTATCTATGTTAGCAGAAAACACTGATTTTAAGGCAAAAGAAGTAATGCACACACTCAAAAAAGTACCTCCATCCCTGAAGTTCTAACTTTAAAATTCTATTAGAAGGCTCATTTTCAGTTTTTATTCCATAATACCTCATTACTAGCCTTATTTTAACCAGAAAAAAAGCAACCAGAACTTAAGCTTCTTTTTTTTAAA
>PVJX010047764.1:0-11736 GCA_004027295.1 Dolichotis patagonum
TGTTTGTAGAAGACTTCTGGTGTCACGGAAGACTGAGCTAGCAGAGCAGAAACTCTTCCACTAAAATCACTCAGACTCTCTGGAGAAGATAGAGCAAACTTAAAATATCAATTGAACTGATTTGAAAGGAAGTGAAAGCACCAGGTTCTAGGTGAAAGAAGAGGTAGTTAAATTGACTCAAGAAGTAAAGAACCACAACTGTGGTTGCCTACGAGGATTTAAAAATCTAGATTTGGGTCAGTCTTGAGTTTTAACCTGGATGGGTCCTGGAGCTACAGTCTGGGGCCCTGCAAAGACATCAGGGAGGAAGGAAGACAAGGAGCTAGAGCTGGTGTTCCACAGCGTGAAGCTCAGAGCCTCAAAGTGTAAACCAACTGTGCGTGAAAAACTAGCAAAAAAAGCTCGTCATCATGCCGGATCCTTTGGTAAAGATAAGCCACTAAGCCGCTCAGAAGAGGCTACACCCTGTCTGGCTATACATGATTAGCCTGGTGAAGAACACCATGCTAAGAAATTAACACCTAAGAGATTTTAGAGAGAGAGAACAGAAAGAAGGAGAAAAGGCAAATTTAAGAGTGAATAATGGAGAATTCCCTACAACTAAGGAAGATGTGTCTTTTCTATCTAAGCAAAGTAAAATAAATTAGCGGTGATGTACAACATGATGAACCTTCAGAATATCAAAGACAGAGGAATATTAAAGGCACCCAAAGAAAAAAGACAGATTATCTGTGAATTTAGTTTGGCAGTGGTCTCAGAACAGAGTTTCAAAGTGAGGAAAGAAAATAACTAATTCTAGAATTCTTCACCTACATAAAGTATGCCAAATGTGAAACAAATAAGGATATTAAAAAATAGTTGGTGATAGCTTACCTCATGTAGATCATTTTGAAGCAAGTTTTAAAAAGATATTTTTCAGTAAAAAGAAAATAAACTCAGAAGAAAAGTGTAGGATGCAGAAAACTCTATGGCCCAATGCAGAAATTAATGGTGAGCAAAAAAGTTTAATGTGATTTAGAACCCTCATTGAATATGCAAATAGATTTACAAAATTTAAACTGATAGTGATTCAGGCTAACATTTTTAGGCAAAATGTAACTAAAATACTAGATGACATTTGTGTATGTTAAGAGAAGGAAGAAAATCAGGATTAAATGTCCTCAAAATATTTTGAAAGAAGGTTGTAGCTTTGGCTAAGGGTGATTGTTAAAGATATACAGCTAAGGAATAGACATAAAATTAGAACTTCCAAAATAGGAAGAGGGTAGGGAAAGGATTAAAGAACAGTTAATTTAATTAATCCATCCCAGGAAATGAAAAAGCAAATTTAAAAATCATAAAATTATAAAATGTAATATAACAAAGTATACCTAAGTAAGTAAGTATAGTAAATGTCAACAGATTAAATTTGCAATTGAACAGCGACTTTTGGAATTTAAAAAAAAACCAGCAATATATTGCTTTTGAGAACAAACCTAAACATAATGCCACAAAAACATTGACAGTAAAGAGATGGAAATAGACATACCAGACAAGTGTTGACTAAAAGTAAGTTTATATTGCTATTGTAATGTCAGAAACAAAAATCAGTAAAAATTAATGGTATGCAGGATAGAAGGATAACTAAGAACAAAATAATTTGCATTATAGACAGAACTGAAAGAAACATGCAAAACTGAGGACCATCTTTCAAGTGGCACAATACTGATCATATATGTCTAACATTTAACTATAAAATTATTTGGATAAAAATTCTTAAAATGTATTTGTTGGAAAAGATAAAATATAAAAAGTGTTGGAGAGGATGCAGAGAAAAGGAGCTTCAATGGAGGAATTTTAAATTAGCACAGCCATTGAGGATAAGAGTATGTAGTTTCCTCATAAGATGAAGACTAGAACTACCACATCACCAGCAGCCCCTCTTCTGGGTACACATTCCAGGGGACTGAAATCAGTATGTTAAAGGGGTATCTGCACTTCCATGTTCATGACACCATTACTCACAATGGCCAAGATATGGAAACGACCCTCGTATCCCTAGAGAAGAGTGGACAAAGAAAATGTAATGTACATGTTCAATGGAATATGACCCAGCTTTTAAAGAGGGTGGGGGGGATTCAGCCACTTGTGACATGAGAGAATCTGTGGAATATAACAGACACAAAAAGACAAATACCGGATATATGGTGATACGTACCTGTAGTTGTACTACTCTAGGAGGCGGAGGCTGGAGGAGTGGAAGTTTGAGCCCAGCTCAGGTAATTTAGCAAAAATAAGTAAGCAAAGTATTATATGTTAATTAGCTTGACTGAGGCAATTATGGTTTATCAATCAAAATAAATATTAGTTTTAAATAAATATTTGTTGGATTAATGCATACCTGAATGGAAAAATGCATGAGTGCATGAATATATCAGATTATTATATTTCAGAATTAGTGCTTATGCCCTACTGTTTTTACATCCAGGTATGAACTGGTGACAGTTGACATTATATTATTTTAGGTGATCTGGAAATATCAATTTGGTCATTTAACACGATCCTACCAATAACTTAAAATTTTGATTTACTATAAGTTTTTCTCTAATAATTCATGGGACATTATATGCATTCTTCTAAATACTTATTTTGAAGGTTTGAGTGTTTCTATTCTTTGTTGAGTTAAACTAGACTCCTGTTTTTGAATGCCATTTAGCATATCACAAAGTTTAATTTTATTAATAATTTTTTCAAAATGGAATGGCCCAAGGTCATGTAATCTTCTTTTTAAATTTTGAGGAAACATTTAAACTGCATATTTTCTTAGATAACATCTTTAAGATTAACTCAATTTATGTTGATAAGTTGTCTTAGTTAGCTATGAGAAATAAATATTAAGCAAAGTAATTATTTATATGCTCATATTCAGAACCTTACAATATATAAGTCAGTTTTTTGTTACATACGTTGACAAGTCCTAAGCTGAAAATGAAGATGAATTTGTTATGTGTCTTCCATTTATTTTCTCTACTAGTATTTATAGAAGGGATTATAAATAATATGAGCATGTTGGTTATCTGGGCTGACATATTTCAAAGAGCAATGTCCTAAATTTTGCGGGAAAGATAAACAGTGAAAAGGCTTCCAATTAAAAATGTACACTGTAGTTGCAACAGAGCTAAGATGGTAGGTCCCTTAATCAAACCCTGGTTTTAACTTAAGCAAATACATTGAAAGTATGACTATAAAGCTAAGCCACATAAGCTTTCTTCTAATCCGCCTGCAGGCATTAGCGCTCAGATTTGAGATGGCATCCTTATTTGCTAAGTGCAAAGATGGTTACAAAAGAGCTTTTCTCACTTTGAGGATAAAAGCTAAAGTATTCGTTAATTTTGGTTACTGCCTGCCTCATCTCAGCACTGTAATAGTTATTTGGCTCCAAACCAAAAAGTAGCAATACAGTACTTACATGTCTATGGATCAAAATTAGATGAAAAATTGCTGTTTCTCATCTCCAAAGCTATTTGCTGCACATTTTATAACCCTCAAGATGCCTTTTGTAATATGTGATAACAGAGCCAACTGCAGCATCTGCCTGGAAAGAGATTACTTTAATTATGGACTCAACGTCCTATTTTCTGCAAGTGATCCCCAGAGACAGGCTTCCTGTCGAAGGAGAGGTGCAAGGATACACATGAAAGCCTGCACGTCAACGCCAGAGAGGTGGCTAGACCGAGACAAGGACACCCGTACGCAGCCTTCATTTGCCTAGTCTTCGACGGGAGGGAAGAGGCTGTCGTGATCGGTTTTTAATTATTCCAGCATCTGCTGTTCTGACTTCTGACGGGAAGGGCAAAATAAGGTTGAAAAAGAGCAAAATGTTTAGACGAATCTATAAAAGAAAAAAAAAAGGAACTATCCAAACTACTGTTCATGCGATGTTTTTCTTGTATTTTCTCTTACTTTTCTATTTTTAACAAAGAAATGAAATTTCTTTAAGAAATTTTTTTAAATGGAAAGATTTGGCATAATACGCTAACTCATTTTCCTTCCAGAATGGAAACTAAATGTACTTTATTGCTTACTTGCTGTATAGTATTATTAGGAAGTGGAGCTGAGCGGTTTTCTTGTTAACTCTACTTCTGGATGGCACATGGCGTCTCTTATTATTATGAATTCATTTGCCATTCAGTGTAACATAACCATTCATAATGAATTTCATTTAGAATACATGTATAATGTAAATTCCTTTTAACATAACATTGATTTAACATTATAAATGGACACAATGCCAATTGTTATCTTGTTCTCAGTAATTACAGGAGAATCAGGTTCCTTGATCAATAACTTTATTAGGAATGTGTGTGTGTGTCTGTGTGTTTGAATACATAACAATACTCACTGACATAGGGTATTTGTGATTCCATCTGAGTCTTGAAAAGTGTAAGCACAAAAAAGCATATTTTGCATCATTTAAAAGATGGAGGATTATAGCAGGGTAACCACGGGGATTAATTTTCAACTTCAAAAGGGGCATTTAAGGGATTTGGCATAGAGTGATTTTGTGTGTGGGAAGGAAAGATGGAACAGAAAAATGTGCCAAACAATCATACTAGGTGAAAACCTCAAATCTTTAAAACATTGTAGTAACTATAGCATTCATTATTTTTTGGTGTTAAAGTGCTATGCTATCAATATTTCATACTTTGATAAACAAATCTAAACAAATATATCATTGAATTTTTAACATTAGTATTTAAGTCTAAAACATTGAAATACAGAAGTGGATACTTTTTCAATTATAGTAAATGACAAACTGAAGAAGTTTTTAAAATATGTTTAGTTGAACAGCTTTATACAGATTTTTGTATTGTATGTATCTTAAAGATGAATAATGGAATCTGTGTTATTAATAAATCAACAACTTATAAACGGGAGAAAGGCATATCTATTTCTATTTAAAGTTCTTGGATTTTAGTAAGGAAAGCAGTATTTGTGGACTATAGGAAAAATAGAAACCTATTAGAAAAATTGTATATAAATAACTACACTAGGTCATCAGTCAAAGGACACTAATTCATAATTTTTAATTTGTTATTTTCAGTTTCTTTATTTCATATAATGGATCTGAGATTTGTTGTGCAATCAAATGTTCCATACAAATAAACAGCAAGGGAAAATTTCCAAATGGCCCATTTGGAACATGTTGAGATAACTTTGTCAAAGATCAAGGGGAATCAGAGTTTTCTCTCAATGACTATTCATTCTGTAATTTTAATTCCATGTTATGTCATTAGCTTTCAGTCAAAAATTTTACTAAGTTTTTTCATCTAAAAGTTGTATCTGAGCTATATACTTCACTTTCCCTGCAAACTATTTGTTTTGGACTCTTTCTGAGTTTGCTTTTTGATAAAAATTTATAAATGTATTAATTTATTTTGACTTTCTGTGTTTCCTATATGGGCTTAACTGCAAAATATCTTCACTAGACTCATAATCAAAAGAACAACAGGAAGCAAATCTATACCACAGATTTTCACATTTATACTTGAAAGTAATAATACTTTTTAAAATGTATATTAAACTCATTTTTTCTCATTGTGAAATAATGTTACATATTTTTAAATATTGCTAAGCAAGTATCTATGTGTATATAGATACACATATTCATAGTGACATGGATATGTGTATGTTTCTACTGTCCTAGAAAACAACAGTAAATATTGGCTATATTTCTCTCTCTATAGGTAGGTAGATAGATGTTCAATTTTAGATTTTACAAAATTAAGACTTACTATACATATTATTTTCTAATGTGGTGGGGTTTGTTTTCAAAGAAATAAAAACTTTACAAATATATTCCCAATAAATATCCATCTACAGCACCATCCAAATAATATTACATAACCGAACTATAAAATATTTAGTCAATCTCTTATTTGTGAACATTTTGCTTGCTCTCGTGGTTCACTACAGAGTTTTGTGATGAATAACTGTGTAGCTAATGTTCTTCGCATGCACGGTATACAAATGTCATTTTCATATTAAAGTTAAGTAAGAAGTCAGCCTTGTAAAATGACAAGCATATGCATAAAAGCACTTACCGCTGGGCATAGTGGTGCACGCCCGCAATCACAAGTTTGAGCCCAGCCTGGGTAACTTAGTGACTTGGCAAGACCTGTCTCAAAATAAAAAGAGAGGCAAGTATGTAGCTTAGAAAAAGGCCCTGGGTTTAATCTCCAGTTCTCCAAAATTGACCAGCCAACCAACAAACAAACAAGTATTGTTTGTTTTCCTGAGGCCAGCTTCCCAAAGACTAATACGGTTAAGTTTTCAACTTTATTAGTGATGGTTCTTTATAATGGTGCTTGACCATTTGTAGGTTAAGATAATTGTCAGTTTCCTAATCATTGTTTCAGTTACCCAGTCACCACTTGAAGGAAAGACAGCATCATTCTGCGGTGTTTTCTGTTCTATTGATGTATTTCAATAAATGACCTTGAAACTTCTGCTTTACAAGACAAATTAATTCAACTGAAAGCAAATATCCCGCTCCCTTCCCAAACTCCTGGAACGCACAGCTTTGCAGCTAACTAGGCGGTAGTGAGCATGCCTCTTATTTTGCTGTTTGTTTGTTAAAAATAACTTTATATAATTTAATATGACACTCCCATCCTTATTTTATTAGAAAAACATAGGAGAATATAAATTCCACCAGTAAATGAAAGTTGATTTTGTCTTATAAACATTCACTTTGTAAATTCCTAAGGATTTAATGATTTTAGGTCCTTAGCAGAGCATTTTAAAACTATCACAGCTGGTGACACATTTTTTTGTGTTTATTAATAATATCTTATTATGGCATTATTTTGTGTATCTTTTCTTGCATACTCTATTTATTCTTCACTAGGAAAGTAAAGATTTCATATAAATATCCTTAAGCATTTCCTACAGGAAACCCTAATGGTGAAGTATTCTTACACATTATAATATTATGCAAACATAAGTGTAAACATAATGTGTATTAAGTATTTTTGCCATTTAGAAGAATCTTTCAAGTCACCTCTTTTGTCATGTGGTGAACAGTCTTTTTTACTTTCCTGTATGCTTTTATTATTATTTTATTTATTTATTTATTTATTTATTTATTTTTGGTACTGGAGATTGAACTCATGACCTTGTTGCTGCCAGGCAAGCACTTATGCCACTGAGCTAAACCCCCACCCCCTCATCTCTGCTTTTGATAAATTGAAAGCAGAGAAATATGTGAAACAGATAAGGGTAGCCACACATTCGAATCATTGCATAACTGCTTTTATTATCTGCTTGCCCTAGGTTTCAGTCCATTGATTTAAAAATCTAGAAGTAAGAATTTACAGTGAAATTTTCATGTTTATAGGTGATGCTAAACTTTTCTGGGGAGTAAAATACCAAGTTGATGCACATAAATTGTAGGATGATACTGTACACATGAGTGAGCAGAAGAGTCACCAAGTGAGCATTAATAGAGACAGATACGAAGATAGGTAAGCAAGAAAAAATAGTCTGAGCCGTGTTACAAAGCGGTCGTCTGAGTTATCAGATCTGTTCCAGAGGAAGACTCAAGGAGCAGAGAAGGCCCATCTCAGAGACATCAGTGTCACTGTGATTTACCTGCTCCTCAGGCCCAGGAAGCCCCTCTAAGGCCACAGGGAAAAAAAAAAAAACAGAATCAGCAGGTCCTGGAACTCTTGTTGAGATGTTCGGTAAAATTATTTCTCTTCTTTCTTTCTTTCTTTCTTTCTTTCTTTCTTTTCATTCTTTCTTTGTTTCTTTTCTGAGACACAGTCTTACTATGTAGTTTAGGCTCACCTTAACTCTCTGTGCAGCCCAGGCTGGCCTCGAACTTGCAGCAATCCTGTCCCTGCCTCCTGGTTGCTGGTATTACGAGTGTGTGCCACCCCACCTAGCAGATAAAATTATTTCTCTGTAGCACCTGCATTCTGTCAGCGCTGCATGACAACCTTGGAAAATTGTGTGTGTGTGCGTGTGTGTGTCCAGAGAGAGGTGATTGTGGAGAACCACTATAAATTATGCTATTTTATTTTGTAAGGCAACTTTCTACATACTGATCTTTTTACACAGTTACTCAAAATAAAAATGATTTACATTTGCTTGCTTGTTTTAATGTAAAGAAACCTATTTTAAAAGTTAGAGTCCCTTTGTGCTATTTCTACATTGAGAAAGTGAAGATAAAACCTTAGAACTTATTCCCTATGTTAGAAGATTTGATGTACAACAATTTAATTTACAAGACATTGTACATTTCTAGACTTAAAAAATAATTGTTTTGTGAATAATTTCATCATGGGACTTACATATCAACTCTCTGAAATACATTTTTGGTGAGTGGGGTCCTTTACATAGAGCTTTTCAGTGGAATAGTGTTGGGGGAGAAACAAGGTCTTCAAATTGTGTTTACAAGAAATACTGCTTCTCCTGGAGATTTTCAACATAACGTCCTTCGGTGTCTCATTTTTAGTCTTTGGGGATAAATATTTGACTTACAAAGAGAGGCTACCACGTGTATCCTTAGCATTTCATCTCACAAGAATGACTTTCCTCAATGCATCATGTGAATCCACAAATAAAGTTTTATTTTTAAATATGAAATTGTCACAATTTCTAATAATCATATTTGATCAAAAAGTAGTATGAGTTGCTAGCAAGTTAAATTAATTAAAGTTTCAGAAAATATACCAGTAATATATTGAAAATTTTATAGATAAGCTTTTGAATGCTGCGAATTTCTGATTTTAAAAATGAAGGAAAATCACATTTTAGGTATCCACCCAGCTACCTGCCTTAGAAACTTCAGCACAAGGTAAAGGTTAAATCACTTGCCTGGAAATAGTAAAACTTTCATAAGTCATAATATGTTAAACTTTATAAGGTCAAACATTAGCCAACACATAATTATATGACCACAAGCTCAAATAAATATTTAAAAATGGAAAAAAAATTGCATAACAAAGTTGACTCAAGAGATAGTTCCAAAATAGCCTGTAATAATGGTTGCTTGCATTTCTGGAAATTAAATCACTTCCGTGAACAAATATTTTCAGTATATAAAGTTGTTCAAATGCCAGTTGGGCAGCTGAGAGTAATGGAAGATCAGTCAGCAGAATATCTCAGTGCACCTCTGCTTTACCTGCTTTACAAATTGCTTATTTCTTTCTGTACCTTCTTTCATCCCTAATTGACTTTGCAAGTCAAAGATGTGTAAATTTACTTGGGAAAATGCTACCTTTTTAGGAACACAGCCAAGTAGTGTATTGAAAAGAGCATAATCCTTTGGCCTGGCATAACTTCAGGCTCTGCTGGTAGCTAGAAAGACTACTCATTGTAAAGAAGAACAAACGGTTCCAGAGAGGTGAGCTCAGTGTCACAGAGCTAGATGGTGAGAGCTCAGGAGAGCCCAGGCCTGCTGCCCTGTTCAGTCTCTCTGCAGACCCTGTGGCCCTCTGTTCTCTGGGTACTGCAGGCCAAGTGCATGCTCCTGCTGCCGGTCTTCGTCATGGCAGGGACAGAGAAGCCTCCTACTTAATCATCAGAGCAGCGACCCTGGATTGGTGATGAAGATGAGGATGCTTCATTTGGGTTTATTAATCTGTGTAAGTCTAGGTTTTCAGCAGCAAGCTCATACCCAAATAATTATATTCCTGATACAGTATTTCTTGTATCCAGTATCTAAGATTTTCTTGCTGTGATCATGGCAGAAAGCTTCAGTTTTCTAGAATCATCTGGAAAATGTGCTCATGTAGAAAATCCAGTTCACCAAGCATTACTGTGCTCATCCCTTCTGACTTTAGGAAGCAATAAATATCCTTTCCTTAAGATAGTACAAGGTTAAAGTTGTCAGTTGACTTACTGTAGTTCTGACATGACTGTTGTATCTGCCTTTGTTTTTCCATATGAAGATAAAACTGCTTTGATTTAGCATTTCTCTAATTTATTTCCAAAAAGAATCATGAAGAATCGCCTGAGTAGATGCTGCCTTGATGATCCTGGGTGCTAGGAATGGTGGGAACACAAAGCATTGTTGTTTGGCCATATCTTTTCTCAATGCCCGTGTGGTGTTACTGAAGAACTTCAAACTGACAAGGATTTGGTACAATGTGGGGTTAGGGTGGGGACAGATGGACACAGGAGGAAATTGGTCGCGTGTGTAGAAAGGAAAAGGGTTTCTAGTGAACTTCCTGAGAGAACAGTGTCACATTAAGGTCTTCCTCACTGACCTGAAACAGAAGGATAAGAACAAGTTAATTACTTCTCGGATGATGTTAAATAGAGAGATGTTTGTTAGAAACATCAGTGAGGAATAAGGTGAAATTCAGGTCTCTACAGATTGCTTAGAGATGATAGAAGGAGAAGTGTGAAAAACCATGAGAATATATCTAAAAAGAAGCCATTTGAATCTTTGATATTAGATAAACTAGAATTAGAAAGTAATCATGATAAAAGAGGCTTAAGGTGATGGTAAGCAGGAAATTAGATATAAGCTGAAAATATAATGCAGTTAAAATGTTACTGTATTCAGATTCTGCGTAAAGGGCCAGGTAAACCTACTGGTCAGGAGAGAGCTCCTTGGAGTTCCTTGATTATAGATTAATTTGGATAAGACTCAGATCTAAATAAAACAAGCTAAACAAAAAAGATTAGTCCAGTGCTAATCAGCTACAAGCTATAGTATTTTGTTGCTGTTGTTGTTTTGATTTTTGAAGGAGGAGGCTCTTGCTGTATTACCCAGGCCGGCCTTAACCTCCTCAGCTCAGTGATCATCATGCCTCAGTCTACAAGAGTATGCCACTGTGCCTGCCCAACAAGCCATAACAACAAAAGCAAAAATCACCCTTTCCCTCAAAATGTCTCTCTTCCCTGGCTGAAGCAGTACATGGGGGTTTTTGGGGTTTTTGGTTGGTTTCGCACTGAGGATCAAACCCGTGGGTGCTTTGCCATGAGCTCCCTCCCAGATGTCCTCATGTTTGTGGCCCTCGTGCCTCCGCCCCTGGAGTAGCTAGCAGGTGAGGTCACAGGCCTGTCCCAGAAGTACAGATGCCCAATAAACACATGAAGAAATGTTCAACATCGCTGGCCATGAGGGAAATGCAAATTAAAGCAACACTGAGATTTCCTCTTATCCCAGAAAAAGTGGCTACCATCCAGAAATTAAATAACAACAAATGCTGGTGAGGCTGTAGGGAAAATGGAATCCTTCTGTACTGTTAGTGGGAATGTAACTAGTACAGCCACTATGGAAATTCGTGTGGCAATTCCTCAAAAAACTAAATCCAGTTTAACCCATTTAACCCAGCTACTCCCCTTCAATGAGTTCCCAAAAGTGTTAGCGACTTCGTATTACACAGATACGTTCATCCCCTTGTTTATAGTAGCACACCCCATAACAACTCACTGTTGAAAGTGGCCTATACGTTCATCAACAAATGAACGGATTAAAAAACACGGTATTTCCACACAGTGGAGTGCTACTATACCAAAAAAGAAGGATAAAATGGAGCCATTTGTCAGACTGTAATAGTAAGTGGAATAAATCAGACACATATGAGTAAATAGTTTCTCTTAGATAAGAAACCCAAAGTGCAAATAAAGAACAAAGTAAAAAAGAAATAATAGAAAACAGGGACATAGTTCTTTCTGAAGTGGAAAAGGGGATGAAGAGATGGGGGAGGGGATGGGGAGGTGGAGAAGTAGATGAAA
>PVJX010047765.1:0-11750 GCA_004027295.1 Dolichotis patagonum
AAGGGAGGAAATTATAAAGATCAGAGCAGAAATTAATGCAATAGAGACTAAGAAAACAGTACAAAGGATCAATGAATCAAAGAGTTGGTTCTTTGAAAGAATAAATAAAATTGATAAGCCCCTGGCCAACCTTACTTAAAAAAGGAAAGAAAAAACTCAAATTCATGCAATAAGGAGTAAAAAAGGTGAAATTACTTCAGACTCAGTGGAAATACAGAAGATCATCAACACCTACTTTGAAAACCTCTACTCTCATGGGTTTGATAACACTGAAGAAATAGACAGATTCCTAGATACATATGAACTAACAAAGCTGGATCAGGAAGATGTAAAACTGCTGAATAACCCAATTTCTATTAATTAAATTGAAAATGTAATTAAGTCCTTGCCTACAAAGAAGAATCCAGGCCCAGATGGATTCACTGCAGAATTCTACAAGAAATACAAAGAAGACTTAATTCCAACACTCCTCAAACACTTCAATGAAATTGAAAGGGAATCAATTCTTCCTAAGTCATTCCTGGAAGCAAATATCACTCTAGTACCAAAACCAGAGAAAGACTCAACTAAAAAAGAGAACTATAGACCAATCTCCCTAATAACATAGATGAAAAAATTCTCAATAAGATATTGGCAAACAGGATGCAGCAAATCATCCAGAAGATTATACACCACAACCAAGTGGGATTCATCCAGGAATCCAGGGATGGTTCAACATATGCAATCAATAAATGTAATCCACCATATCAATAGAGCCAAAAGGAAGAACCACATGATCATCTCTATAGATGCAGCAAAAGCTTTTGATAAGATCCAACACTCACTCATGATAAGAACCTTACAGAGAATTGGAATAGAAGGTCTTTATCTCAATGTGGTAAAGGCCATCTATGAGAAGCCAACAGCCAGCATCATATTAAATGGTCAAAAACTGAAATTTACTCTAAAATTGGGCACAAAAGAAGGATGTCCATTATTACCACTCCTGTTCAACATAATACTGGAAATACTAGCCAGAACAATAAGACAGGAAAGAGAAATAAAAGGAGTAAAGATAGGAAAAGAGGAAGTTAAATTATCATTATTTGCAGATAGATCCCCAAAACTCTATTGAAAGACTCCTAGATATAATAAATAAATTCAGCAAGGTAGCTGGATACACAGTCAATACTCAAAAATCAATAGCATTTCTATACACTAACAACAAAAGTACTGTGAGAGAAATAAGAGAAGCCACACTCTTTACACTAGCATCTAAAAAAAATGAAATACTTAGGAATTAATCTTATGAAAGTAGTAAAAGAGCTATATAGCAAAAATTATAATACCCTGAAAAAAGGTAATCAAAGAGGACCTCAGAAATTGGAAAGACATCCCCTGTTCATGGATAGGAAGAACAAACATTGTAAAAATGGCCATTCTCCCAAAATTACTATACAGATTCAATGCAATCCCAATCAAAATACCACTAACATACCTCATAGATCTAGAGAAATCACTCTTAAAATTCATCTGGAACCAGAAGGGACCTAGAATAGCAAAGGCAATTCTTAACAACAAAGGCAAGGCAGGAGGCATCACAATCCCCGACTTGAAATTATACTACAAAATTACAGTAATAAAATCAGCATGGTACTGGAATAAAAACAGACCTGAAGATTGGTGGAATAGATTGGAAGATACAACCACAAACTCACTCAACCACCTTATCTTTGATAAAGGGGCCAAACATGCTTGCTGGAAGAATGACAGTCTCTTTAACAAATGATGCTGGAAAAACTGGCTATCCATATGCAGAGGACTAAAACTAGACCCATGCCTATCACCACGTATTAAACTAAAATCTAAATGGATCAAAGATCTAAATATTAAAACAGAAACACTAAATCTTCTGGAAGACAAAGCTGGTAAAAAATCTCAAAGATATAGGGATAGGAAGAGAATTCATGAACAAGAACCAAACTACACGGAAAATACTTCCCAGAATCAATAACTGGGACCACATCTTATTAAAGAGCTTCTGCATGTCAAAAGAGGTTTCCAGCAGAGTGAAAAGAAAACCCACAAATTGGGAAAAAATCTTCATGGACAGTTCCTCAGACAAAGGACTTCTGTCTAGAACTTATAAAGAGTTAAAAAATATCAGACGCTCGAAATTCAAAGACTCAATCCAAAAATGGATTGAAATAAATACACAGTTCTCAGATGAAGAAATATGAATGGCAAATAAATACATGAAAAAATGTTCATCATCATTAGTCATGAGAGAAATGCAAATTAAAACCGTACTGAGATTCCATTTCAGTCCAGAAAGAATGGCCAGGATAGAAAACACTACCAACAACAAGTGTTGGAGAGGCTGTGGGGAAGAAGGAACTCTTCTACACTGTTGGTGGGAGTGTAGACCAGTGCAACCACTGTGGAGGTGAGTCTGGAGATTCCTCAAAATTTGAGTCTGGAGATCCCATTTAACCCAGCTATTCCACTTCTAGGCATATTCCCAGAAGATCTGAAAACATCATACCACAGTGATATATGTGCACCCATGTTTATAGCAGAACAATTAGTAATAGCCAGATCCTAGAAACAACCTAAGTGCCCATCAACTGAGGAATGGATAAAAAAGCTGTGGCATTTTTATACAATGGAATACTACTCAGCTATAAAGAATGATCATGTTGAGATATTTATAAATAAATGGACACAACTTGAGACCATTTTCATCAGCGAAATAAAACAAACTCACATGTGTAAATACCATATAGTCTCCCTAGTATGAGAGTTGATAAGAGTATATAAGATTTTATGGCACACATGAGTCCCCATCTCATAGCTTTGAAGTCTTTCAATGTTTCATTCATCAGTTGGAATGGTTTTATTCTGTTTTGTTTGATTATATCATGCGTGACGGTATGAACAGCTGTTTTGAAGAAAACAAAACATTATGACGCTATTGCTGATTTAATATCATCCTTCTTAGAAGTCCTACCATGCTTCTTTTGTTCTACTACCATTGGTTCTATCTATCACATTATGTCTTATTGGGGTTTGAGTTTGTGTGATAGTTTAAACAAATTTTTTTTATCGAAAATGAGATATTATATTACCCATTGATCATTTTCTGTTATTTGGTTCAGAATGTCCTGTTATTCTTTCACTCTTTCAATGGTTTTATACTATTTTGTTATGTTTGATATTATTGTATTTGAAACTATGCTCAACTATAGCAGGGAAAGAGATATTGTGATAGCTACTGTTAATGTCTGGTTGTCTTAATGTAAAGTACTGTGTTGCCTTTGTTGTCCTGTTCTGATCTGCTCTGTTGTGCCCTCTTTGTTTTATTCCCTTTAAAATAAAAAAAATTTATAAACAGCTTATAATGCAACAAAATATTAGGATCACATAGATCCCATTTAATCATATGTATGCAATTTATATAGCAAAGATCATAATTAACAGTATTAATATAATTAATAGTAATACTCAGTTCAAGAATATAGTAATGTAATAAATTGACTTTTAGTGAAACACCTTGCCTTATAAGAATCACAGTTAAAAACTATAAATTTAAGCATGATGCTAAAATGTGATGAAAATGGCATAAATATAAGAATGACAAATCTTGAGAAAAATGGTAAGATATCTAGGACAAACATGTAACAGAGCTGTGAGTCTAATTTTTATTTAAATATTTTATAGAGTTTTGATATAAAGCTAAAGTCTATAGCCCAGTGGTAAGGTTTTAAAGACATAAAACTTATCAACTAAATAGCAATTGTTGCATGATCTTCCAGCCCAGGCTTGCTGAAATCAATTCCCACTAAATACCCCTTCCCTGGGCTTCCTCTTTCATTTGCATGGCTTCACTTACTGTTTTATAAACCCAATATAAATTGGTATACATACTTTAGTGTATAAACTTATATTTGTATAAAATATATTTTAAATAAATACATACATATCATATATATATATATATATATATATATATATATATATATATATATGTAAATAGAACCACCAAGACCAGGCTTAGCATTATAAAATCAACAGTCCTGCAGATTTAAAATAGCAGGCAAGTGAGACTAAGTAGACAGTGTTGAAACAAATTCATGAAATACATTTTTATAGGGTTTTGTTTTGTTTTGTTTTGTTTTTTTGGTACCGGGGATCGAACTCACGACCTCGCACTTGCCAGGCAGGCTCTTAAGCCACTGAGCTAAATCCCCGGCCCTGAAATACACTTTTTACAATTCTGAATTATGAGTTGACTTTCTTTTGAAATTATAATTCAGTCAGATACTACAAAGCTTTATTGAGCACTTACTATGTACCTGATATAGTTGTATGACTCAAAGGTGAAAGTGTGTAGTTCTTGCCCTCAAGGAATTTAGATGCTAATTCCACTGTAAATGTCAATTACTTTAAGGATTCATTCTTCATTTTCATGAAAGACTTTGAAATTCTAGTTTGTACTTTCTTACAAAATACTAAATGCTCACAAAAAGGCTCCCGATGGATGGCAAGCTGACTGTTGACATATGCAAAGCATTTCGTTTGGCAAGATCGGTAAATGCTAACTCTTCGTTTGGGAAGAAGACAGCTCAAGGTAAGGTTGTCATCCTTGAATAGACAGAAATAACCGACTGCCACAGTGATCTCAACAACAGATTAGCTGCTTCAGTTTTAATTACCTCAGGTTCCGCGCAATGAAGAAATGCCTTTCCCCACATGTAAACCATGTGAGCTGCTGTCTCTTGGATGGCTTAGCGGGCTCTCCGGACCCCAAGAGACAGCCAGTCACGAATAATGAACTGCAGTGGAACCAGCTGCTAAACTAAGCCTAATGATCCTAGCCCTGGAGATTCCCTGGCCGGTGAGGCAGGGACCAACATCTACTCAGATTCTAGCTCAGCGCCTGCCGGTGCAGAAAAATCATTTCCAATTAGCAACAGCGTCTAGAGAATCAGGTACACTCACACCAGCACACTCACATGCATACATGGACTGGACCAAACACACACGTGCACATATGCTGTTTGTATGGCAAAGCAGAGCTCCAGTGACTGAATAAGCACACAAACGCCATGAGGCTGAATCTTGGCAATGGGCGCTTACTTTGAGGATTTTTACAGACAACTTGACACTAGAATGTCTTCATTGCATTTGGTAGATACACTGTGCCAAATGTTTCCCCTTGTTCCATCCCATCAGACCCCCAGGCCTTTTACCAGCACCTGCGGAGTCTCACAAGCACCACAAGTCAAGTCACTCAAAATTGATCATATTTTATTCCCAGCAAATGATAAAGCAAAGTTCGATCCTGGAGTCAGAAGCCCTGAGGCAGACCCTAAGTTTCATCCTTTATTAGTTTGTTCAGCATGGACAAGACATGTAGTAACTTCAAGGCTCAATTTCCTCTTCAGTGAAAATGACTGAATCGGGCTGGGGATTTAGCTCAGCGGCATAAGCGCCTGCCTTGCAAACGCACAGTAGTGAGTTCGATCCCGGGTACCGATAAAAAAAAAAAAAAGAAAATGACTGAACCATACCCAGTCTTAGAAGTTCTGAAAAGGAGAACACTGCCAAAGAGAGTTCCTTGGAAGAGGCTGCCAGTGTGCTAGCGTAGCCTGGCTCCGTCTCCATCTTGCAGGCCTAGCACCACATTTTGGCAGCATGAAGAGATCCACTTGGCCACTAATGACCCACTGATGAACCTTCGCATTAGCCACGCACACTGACACTGAGTTGGCCCCTCCCTCCTGAAAGCTGACCCCTATCGTAAAATAAAAAATAGAACTGTGAATGGGTGATGAAGTCTTCTGACCAGCACACTGTCGCCAAAGGCAGGGAGGGTGTGTGAAAAGCCAGATTATTACTACATAAATTTTTTCTAAATATGCAGGTCATTTAGTGATTTAATACTAGACATTAGAGTACAACACACTCAGAACTGAGGACCCATCCTCATAACCTAGGTATATATGCTACACAGTTTTGTTAGGTCAAATTTTGGGGAGCTTTGTTTTCTGGATAGCCCTTATAAATGTCTCGTGTTCGGGTGGCTTGGACACAACACACAACAGCTCCAGTTTAAAGGAGGAGAGATTATTCTGTTTCATTTTTTAGGTGTCAGGAAGTGAATTCAGGAACTCATGCTTGCCAAGCAGGTGCTGTGCTGCTGAGCCATATCCCCGGCCCTATGCCAGAAGAGACAGACATGTCCAGGCCATGCCCTCGGTGACTCCCTCCTCAGAGCAGGCTACACCTCCCAAGTCACATGAAGCTGTGAACCTCCCAGGTCATTAGCCCACTGATGAATGTCAAGCCCCCATGACCCATTTCCCTCCCAAAGGCTGAACCCTGAACACTTAAGGAGGCCTTAAAGGGACATCTGCATACAAAACCTTAACCATGTCACTGGTGGAGGTAGCCCTATGCCTCCCATTATCTAGGTTTCCTCCTGCACTGAGGCTCTTCAAAACTGGTGTTTTTAAATACATCCAGTCAAGTCACTGATGTTAAATCGCAGCCTCTGTTGGCACCTGAAAACATCGTACTCTAAATGTGGGTTTTGTGTCTCTTTGCTTTGAAAATCTTAGCTTTGATCATTTGCATGTCAATTTTAAAGACATTGCTCAGAGGAATATCTTATTTCCAAGTTTTGTGTATATTCATGAGGGTTAGCACTAGGGAGGAGCTAAAAACCAGATTTACAAAATCCCATTGATTTGTTACAAAGTTTAAATGGACTATATGAAAACTGTATAAACTCCTATGTGCTTTATTGATACAAAACACTGCAGGAATATAATGTGGTAATACTGTTGTGTTAAGACATTTATCCTTTGAGAAAGGAAGCTTTCATATAATCACTTGTGCATTTGGGTGGATTGTTTTGTGTTAAAGGTTTCTCTTAAACACAAAAGCAACTACACATATTTAAGCTGTACAAATTGAGAAATGTTTACATATATATATGTAGACAGATAGATATAGATATATATGAATCTATTACCACATAATGAACATGTAGCCAGGTATAAAGGGAATTAGGTAAAGTCATGGACAGCATTGATTACATCTACATCTGTACTAATTTGTTTGACTACTTGTTCAATATGGTATCAAGCTGTGGGGAAAAATAAACACTGCTCCACTGTTGGTGGGAGTGTAGACTAGTGCAACCATTATGGAAATCAGTCTGGAGAATTCTCAGAAGACTAGGACTGGAAGCTCCATTCAACCCAGATATTCCCCTCCTGGATATTTTCCCAGAAAAACTGAAAAGGTCATATCACAGTGATATATGTGCACCCATGTTCATAGCAGCACAATTTGTAATAGCTAAATCTTGGAAACCAAGATGCCCATCAACTGCACAGTGGATGAAAAAGATGTGGTACTTTTCTACGATGGAATATTACTCAACTATGAAGAAGGATGATTTTGAGGCCTTCATAGGTAAGTGGAGACAACTTGAGACTATCTTCATTAGTGAATAAATAACAATCATATTTATAAATATCACATTGTATCTCTAGTGTAAAAAGGAATAAGACCTGTAGGAGTAATAAAACCCAAAATGTGTAACTGCTACTGTAAAAAAGAGAGGAAAAGAAAGTGCTCTAAAGGATATAATTGCATGTATGGTTAAGTGTGTAAGATGAATGACTATATTACTTTTTTTGTTAGATCATAGAGCAGAACTGTTAACAGTCTCATTGTTTGAATATGTACTTTGTATGTTTTAATTTTGTAACTTGAACAACTATTTCCTAGATAACAGTATGTAAGTTATCAAGTAATGATTTCTTAGTGTTTTTTTTCTTTTCTTTTTTTCCTTGGAATTCTGTATTGTTGCTATCCTTTTTTCTGTTTTGTTTTGTTTTGTTTTCTCTTTAAATAAAATTTTTTTAAAAAGGATATTGAGTCTTCTACTATACCTGAATTTTTCTATTTATTTTTGTAGATGTAACAGTTCTTTATTCATGTATGTCTGATAACCAATTAGGAATATTTCATCATCTTGACAGAGTGACACACATGGAGTGTTAGGAGATAATCATCTTTTTCCATGGAAAATTCCTTGCTTTGATAGTCTCTTTGACTGATATTAAATTTCCATTCCATTTTTTTGTTAGTGTTAGTGTTGCAGGCAGCTGGGTTAGTTAGTTAAAATTATTATAAGCAGTGAGATGGGGCTGGGCCCTCAATGGAGCCAGTGCAGACACCGGGCAACTGCGGGGGAGGCGGGGGGGACGGGACAGACACCTCCTGCTGTGGGCCAGGCCTCAAGACAAAGGCTCAAACAAATACATGTACATCCTAAAGACTGATATTCTTATTAGTTCTCTCTCACCCTGGAGTCACTATCCCATCCTTATAGGGGAAAGGTCACAGCTCCAAGAATGCCTGCTTCCTATGTGACTTATTTTCCCATTTGTCCCTCGTGTAATCAATTTTACCTGAACTATTGATCTTATTGGCTAACTCTAGTTATGTCTCACCTTATGCCCATCTGCCTTGTGAGTTCCCAGTCTTCCCCCACCTTGAACCCATGGTTTTACTCTATAAAAGTCCCTAGAAAAGACAGAGTCATGGGTAACCTACTCGGGTCCCTGTCTCTCTCTCAGACAGAAACGTTCTTTCTCTCAATAAATATATTCTACTCTTCACCTCCGTTGTTCCTAAAATTCATTCTTCAATTTTAGAGAACACAAGCTCATACCCGACATAGTAGGTCGGGAGTTTCATTCTCCTATATCATTAGAATGGCACAGTTTTACATATTTTATATTATTTGTGTCCTCATATTTAAGTAACACTTTTAGGCAGCAAATAACTATCGCTTTCTTTTTAGGTTGGTTGACAGCTTTTATCTTCTAAGTTGGGTATTTAGACCAAGTAACTTATATGCAGTGTGTTTAATCATATATGGAATAAATTGACCCAGTGCACATGTCTGAAATCTCACTACTTGGGAGGCTGGGATGTGAGGATTACAAATTTGAGGCCAGCCTGAATTACAGAAAGACCCTGTCTCAACAGAATAAGGAGAGCTCAGAGCTAAGCCTTTGCTTTAAATCTCGGAAGAGACTTTGGATTTTATAGCCTCAGGGTTAAATCTAATTTCCTCCTCTGTATTTTTTAATTGTATTGGTGCACTACATAATGATATGTATTATGATCACATTCATCTGAGGACGTTTGTACTTGTCTGTGATATATCTTGTGTATAAAATATCCTGATCCTCCTCCCTTCCAACCCTCTTCCTCTCTAATTTACAATTTGTATCCATTGTTTCCTTTCTCTTCTTTCCATTCCCCTTCCCCCGCCCATGGTTCCCCCTCCTATTTGAAGATTTTCTTCCCATTTCCCAGTACCTTGTATATTTTGGTTCTCATTTACCTTTCAGTTTCTCACACCAGAAAAACAATGCAATATTTAAATGTGTGTGTCTGATTTATTTCACTTTAGAGTATGGTTTCAAGGTACATCCATTTACCTAGAAATGTCTCAAGTTTATCCTTCTTTATGGCAGAGTAGTACTCATTGTATAAAAATAAACATCTCTTCTTTATTTATTTGAGCTCTTTCAAGATTTATCTATTACAAATTGTGCTGCTTAAACATGGGTGTGCATATATCACTGTGGTATGGTATCACTGTGGTATGTGGTATATCACTGTGGCTTTTAATTCTTCTGCGAAGACATCAGCAAGAGGAATAGCTAGGTCAAATGGAACCTCTAGTTTTAGTTTTTTGAGGAATTTCCACACAGATTTCCACAGTGGCTGCAACAAACCACACTCCCAGCAGCAGTACAGAAGGTTTCCTTTTCCCCCACAGCCCTGCCAGGATTTGTTATTGGTAGATTTCTTTACGGTAGCCATTCTTTCTTGACTGAGATGAAATCTCAGCATTGTTTTAATTTGCATCTCTTTAGTGACCAGTGATACTGAGCCTTTTTTTCGTATGTTTATTTGCTGCTCATACTTCTTCATCTGAGAAGTGTCTATTCATTTCAGATGCCATTTTTGTACTGGGTCTTTAAATTTGGAGAGTCAGATTTTTTTTTATATATTCCAGTTTTTTATATATTCCAGATACTAGGATTTTGACTGAGGAACAGCTGACAAAAATTTTTCTCAGTCTCTCTTCACTCTGTTAGTGGATTCTTTTGTTGTACTGATTATTAATAAGATGAGATCCCATTTGTTGATTCTTTATAATACTTCCTGTATAGTTGGGGGTTTTGTTCATAAAGTTTTCGCCTATACCTATGTCTTCCAAGAGTTCTATTATATCTTTCAGCAGATTTAGTGTTTCTGTTTTAATATTTAGATCTCTGATCCATTTTGATTTTAGTTTAGTGCATGCTGAGAGAAATGAGTCTAGATTTAGTCTTTGACATGTGCCAGTTTTCCCAGCATTTATTTAAGAGGATATCTTTCTTCCAGTGAATGTGTTTCGTCTTTTTGTGAAAGGCAAAGTGGCTGAGTGTGTCTGAAATTGTTTCTCTATCTCCTAATCTGTTCCATTGATCCTCAAGTGTGTTTTTCTCTAGTGCCATACTGTTTTTATAGTACCTTTGTAACGTAATCTGAAGTCAGAGACTGTGATGCCCCTGCCTTGCCTTTGTTGCCTAGAATTGCTTTCCCTATTCAAGGTTTCTTTTAATTCCAAATGCACTTTGAGATTATTTTATTATTATATCTTCCACTTAGGTTGCTCACTTAACAAGTATGTAGTAACCTTATCTCTCTTGATCAATCTTTGTTTACAATCTACTGTGTCTGCAAAAAGAATACCTACCCTGGTTCCTGTCACATGGATTTTTTTCCCATTCTTTAACTTTCAGTCTGTGAATTTGTTTTTGAGTTAAATGTGTTTATTTTGTGCAGCATATTGTTGGAACTTGTTTCTTGACCCATTCTACCAGTCCTTTTCTTCAGATTGGTAAATTGAGACCATTTACATTGATAGTTATAACTGGCTTATACTGATTTATCTTTGCCCCATTATTTTTCTGTTATTGTTTCCCTTTCTTTTCCCTCTGTTTAATTGGTTCCCTTGACTGATGAATTCATTCTATTGGGGTTCAAAGAATTTTAGACTTTTTATCTCTTTCAAGAATATCTTTCAGCCAGGGATTTAGCTCAATGGCATAAGTGCCTGCCTGGCAAGCATGAGGTAGTGAGTTTGATCCCCGGTACCAAAAAAAAAAAAAAAAAAAATATATATATATATATATATATATATATATATATATATATATCTTTCAGAATATTTTGAAGTGCTGGTTTGGTGGTCATGAATTTCTTCAGATGTTCTTTATCACGAAAGTTTCTTATTTCTCTATCAATTTTGAAAGACAGTTTTGTGGGGTACATCATGTGTTAAAGGTTGCTTTCTTTTAGGGCTTGAAATACTTTACTTCAGTCTTTCCTGGACTAAAAGGTTTGGGTTAAAAAGTCTGCTCTGATTCTGATGGACTTTCCTATATAAGTGATCTGTTTTCCTTCTCTAACAACTTTTAATGTTCTGTTCTTGTGTTGAGTTTCTGGAATCTTGACTATTGTATGCCTTCATGTAGTTTTTTTTTTTTTTTTCTTTGATCATGGCTAACTGGAGTTCTATAAGCCTCACTTATCCGTATGTCATGTTCTTTATTTCTGTGCTTGGGAAACTAGTGAAGACAGGAGGAAAATAAAGAACAAACAAATAACTAAAATCAATGCTCACA
>PVJX010047766.1:0-11743 GCA_004027295.1 Dolichotis patagonum
TTTGTTGTCTGTCTTGAATCTGCTGAGAGAGAAATTGAATAAGAAAGTAGAACACAAACTGGGCATGGTGGCACACACCTGTATTTGAAGCACTCTGAAAAACTGAGGCAAAAGGGTCACGAGTTCGAGCCCAGCCTGGGCAGCTTAGACTCTATATCAAGACGAAGGTAGTGTACTGGGAAGCTAGTTCAGTCTGAGGGCCTTGGGTTCCATCCCCCGGGAAGGAAGGGACGGAGGGACAAGAGAAGGGAAAGAGGGAGAGCAGGGTAGAAAGTGCAGCCAAAAAGTCTGCCAAATTCACAATGCAAAATACTATTTAGACACCTAGGAAAATAGTACAAATTAGTACAATACAAAAAAAAAATTTTTAAATGTATGATTTAGTGTAATCACAATTTTGCTAGAAAATACACTTCCATTTGCACTGATGTTTATGCACAGGATAAAACTTATGCTCAAAAGGGTTGTACCTGAGGTTTGGGATAAAAGGTGATTTTGATTTTGCTTTTACACAGCTTTTGAACTATCAGATGGTCTCAAGTGAAAAACAAGTGGCAATCGGGTCTCAGAGGAAAAATACGATACAAAAAAAGTCCAAAAGTCTAACTCAAAAACTGAGGTTAAAAAACAAAATTCATAAGGGCACAAAAACATTAGAGGGTCAGGGGTGGGCTGGGTGGGGAGGACATTGTTGGAACCAACACAACTCTCTTCCTAGTGTTCTTTTATGTGAGTATTCACCGTTTCAAAGCTTTTCCTGAGTTTATTTTTGGGACCAGTGGCTTTAAGCTTCCTTAGACAAAGCCTTCAGTGGGGAGCTATGATTTGAAAATGTGACGGAAATTGATGAAATGTCCCAAGTGTTTTTTTTTTTTTTTGGTATCGTTGGGGATCAAACCCATGGCCTTGCCCAGCCTAGGTGAGCACTCTGGCCTTGAGTTACACCTCTAGTCCCCAAGGACTTTTCACCTCAACTAGACTTAGGGTAGTGTGAAAAAAATGAGACCCTCTTGGCAAACACACTCCCACTTCCAGTGTGTTACTCCTGGGTCTCTTCTATTTCTGCCTGGTGACTGACATCCTCTGCAGCACAGTAGCTCACCCAGGGAATGGGCTGGGCCAAGGAGGAAAAAACCATTCCCTGGTACTGTGTTCACCATCTTGGATTCCCTTAGAGCTCTGAAAAGTGGAGAGCTGAATTTCAGAAATGGGGGGTCACACAAATGTACCTTTCTGCCTCATTCATATTTTCTGTGGATGCACGTACATCCCTGTGTGACAGTTTTGGATAAAGGAAATCCCAATCTAAAAATTTTGTGCCCATTTAGCCTCCCCCAAAAAGGAGAAAACAAAAAAGAAGAAAGCAGGAAAGTACTTGGATAATTTGCCACCTCCTTGACTTCAGTAACAAATTAGACTTCGTCTATTTTTGTTGCTTTAAATGTTTGCTTTTTAAATCTTTAGATGTCAAAGATTGTCAAGGAGAAAACTTTATATGTGCCTTGAACAACTATCTTATGTTTTGTTAATGTCTCTTAAAGTTTTGGAAAGTGGTTTTTTAGCACTTAGGATATAGCGCATCCCACAGGATGGCTGAGCGCTTCGCTGTCATGTGCAAGGCCCTGGGTTCCAACCCACGTATTGCGAACAAATAGCTTTGTAAAAGGAATTAGAACCTGGAGATTCCACCAGATTAGAAGAAACTGGCTGAGCCCTTCCAAATTCTGCGTTCCATGTGTTTTGGGGGGGGGGGTGAGGTAGAGTTCTAGGATTAGAACTAATGAACCCAAGTTTATAAGACTCCTTCTTGAACATCATCTAGCTCTTCCAAATGTCATTTTGATAAGTTAATATAAACAAATCAGAAACATCTGCAGCTGGAATCCCCCCTGAACACACCAGGGCTTAACAATTAAATGGAAGAATGCTTGGCACAATGTGTTTCAGGTTTTAGTGGATCCAAAATGTTTTGAAAAACAGTTAAGTTCTTAAGACATCTTGGGAATTTGAAAGGCAGCTGGCTCCCCTGCTCCATTTAAAAATGGCAATGGTTATTTCTGTCCCTCGTGTCCGCTCCTGTTGCTCCTTTTGTTGGTGGAGGGAATCCTGGGAGGAGAGGATTCCAGTTGACTGATCTTTCCATATACTCAGCTCACCTCTGACTCTCTTCCTATCCCATCCCTACATTTGCTCCCCAGACAAAGACTGTGTTTCAGGCACAGAGGTTTAAAAGTGACAGGGGAAACTCAGCACCATGGCACAGGCCTGTAATCTTAGCACTCTGGGAGCCTGAAGCAGGAGAATTGCAAGTTTGAGCCCTTTGTAGGCACCTTAGGGACTTAGAAAGAGCCTGTTAAAAATGTGGGTGTATGTAGCTGAACGTAAGAGCCTTGGCTTCACTCTACCACCCCACCACTATCATCAAAAAAAGTGATTGCAGGGCAGCGTTTCATCTAGCTGCAAGATCATTCCTAGACTCAAAACATTTTTGGCATCAGGATCGATCACACTGTCACAATGTCAAGCATCTTCCAACTAGTACTGGTTCACCCGTCCTGATGATGTCCAGTGTAACTGCTGGTCTGTAAGAGAAAAAAGAGGCTATCCGAGGTTCAGGGGGTGTGCATCCAAGGGACCATCAAGAGGAAGGCCAGGTCCACGTCGTGTAAAAGGTCACAGCTGACAAACTCTCCACTGTAAGAGCCACGCGGGGTCCAGTCCCCTCCGACCTCCCTCCTCTTGGACACAGACCAAGGGACCCTGACAAAAGCCAACGGAGCAGATGAAAGTGATTAGTGTGCGGTTCCCTTTCAAGCTTTTATTTGAAGAAGGTCTCCTTCTATTTTATTGACTTTCAGTCTCACCATCCTGAAATTTTAATCACCCGAGCTCAAAGCAGACATCAGTTAGATCGCCCAACTTGCAATTCTATCTGAACTTGAAGATGAAAGAGGAAACCTTTGCGCCTTCTCAGTCCCTCTGTGTCCACTTCAAAGGACATTGTCAAGCTTGCATAGAGTTCCCAAGGAATCAGCATTCGATTTTCTTTATGGGTTGCAAAGTCTTAATTCTCTAATCTGTAAAATGTAATGAGAGTAATTTAAAGGGTTAGGAAGATATTAGTAAATCGATTTGCGAACTCGGGATGCCACGTATCTACCTTATGGTAAGATCAATGTGACTCTGCTCCAAGTTCAGTGCTGCTAAGGATAGTTCTCCATTAAATTCATTTGCTTGTTTAAGTGTGTTTGTATGTATGTATTCATTCATTCATTTGTTTATCCATTCGTTTATTAATTGGTCCTGGGTATTGAATTTTGGCCTCATGTAAGCTAAGAATGCTCTCTACCGCTGAGCTATACCCCCAGCTCTCCCCATTAAATTTAAGCAATAAAAAAAAACCTGAAGTGCTGTCCGAAAGCCAAAATTTGTTTTAGCCTCATCAGAGTATATTATATTACATTCCTATTTAAAACCCTCCTCCGATGTCTTATTCTTTCTCCCAGTCTCATCTCAAACTATGGTGTGGTTTAGCTTCTGCCCTTAACTCTCTGGACCTACCCCCTCTCCCCTCCTCTCCTCACCCCTTCCCCTCTCTCTTTCTCCCTCTTTCCCTCCCTCCCTCCCTCTCACATCTCCCGTGTTCCAGCACACAGGGCTGGTGCCTGATTTCAGGCCTTTGACCAAGTGTTCTGACCCCCAGACCCCAAGAAAACCTCTCCTCCCCTCATGCAGGGTTCTGCTCATGTGGACCTCCAGAGAAAGCACCCTTAGCACACACTCGTCACTCTGCAGCATTTCATCCTGCTTTGAGGTCATCATAGCTCTCTTTGCTACATGAAATGATCTTGCTTGTTGTAAATCTTCCATCACTAAAGTTCAAGCAGGGAATGCATGGTCTATGTAGACAGCCGTTGGAAAAGATTTGCTGTTTTCAATTTTCTAAAATGTTAAACAGGACTAGGTTTGTACCTGGTATATGAACGGGCTAATTGGTCTTATAATAGCATGGAGAGTGTTTATGTTACAGATATTCCACCTCCGAGCTATGTAAGGACATTCATCTGGTCTCTCAGAAAGAGGTAGTGGGACCCACTGGGCGTGTTGCTGCACGTCTGTGTTCCCAGTCCTCAAGAGGCTGAGGCAAGAGAATCGCCATGAGTTCAAGGCCAGCCTGGGTTACATAGTGAGTTCAAAGCCAGATTGAACTACATAGCAAGACCCAAACAGACAAACAAAAAGGAGAAGGAGAAGAGTAGTGGAACCAAAATATACTTAATACAGAAAGAGATGTCAGAGTCCTTCAGTTCACCTTCCTTTCTATAGGCTATCCATTAGCAATTCTGGCTGAACATACGCAGAATATAAGAGTCAGCAAACATGACAATGCAATTTTAGTCCCTAGTTCCCTGTGTTTTGGGGGACACTACTCTGACCTCTGGAGGATTTTTTCCAGGGAATTTTGGTTTCCAAAATTGTGTATCAATCTGAAGACTCTAGGCCGATACCCATCCTCTCCTACAATCCAAGCCCCTGAGGAGTTGCTCACTTTGAGGATAACCTTGGGCTAAATGTGACAGCATGTGACAACCCCAGGACCTGATGAGAAGGAGTACGCAGGCCTAGCCAGGTCAAATGTGTATGATTACAGATGAAGCCAGAAATGGTGAAGAATTTCCCAGCCAGGATGAGTTTAGAAAAAAAAGTTTAGAACTTGAAGAAGTCATTCCTCTAAATGTGACACACTATATCTACTCTCCTGCTGGATTTTACATTTTTCTTAAAAAAATTTTTTTTGGTCAATATAGCAGCAAATGCCACCTCCATTTTTGTAGACGTGATGACAGATGCTCTTCCCGCAGGGGCATGAGAGCTTGTGTTTCAAAGCCAGCATTATGACAGTAGCGCAAAAGTCCTTAGGAGGGAAACAAGGTTTGTCTGTCTGTAACATGGTGCTCACGAGGCAAGCAATGCCATGCACACTTCACGGCTCCTTCTTAAATAATTTCAGTTTTGTCATTTGGGAATTTATGTAAACCTCTGCCAGACTGAGGCCAGGACCCCCGAGAAGGCTTATTCTGTGCAGCTGATTAGCTGGTGGTTGATCACACTGTCCCTCAGTGTGTCATGTTCTGCATGTGCCCTTCCTTTGGTGAGTCCAGGGGCTCAGTCCCGCACTTGGACTACCGCAGGGTCTTCTACTAACTCTGCCACCTGCTCTGGTTTGATTTGTCAGCAGCACTTTTATCTGCTGCTTGGATCGCTCTGTCTTTCTTAACTCTGGTTGTTGTGTTAGATAACACTGAGGATTAAGTCTGAGTGCTCTCTTCTGTGATTAAACCCCTCTCCTGAGGTGCCCTTGCTCCTTGGTATCCCATGGGCCACCAATATGGCAGCCTGGAGATCCTTTGAGAGTTCCTTAGAATTCTTGGCCTTGTCTCAGGTCAACTGCAGTAAATTCTGCATCTCAACAAATCTCCAGGTGATTTGTATACTCATTAGAATAGAGAACTTTCCAGAATTCCTCACTGCCTCCGCCATTGCAGCCACCACCTCGACCACCTCCTTTATCGTCATCGCTGTTAGGAGCTCACTGAGAAATTTCTTTGACAGTCTGTGATCTGATTTGTTCCCATACATCATCAGCACTAATATACTAAATCTGCCCAACATCCTTATATGGCATATATCATCATTCCCATTTGCAGAGGGGAAAACTGAGGCCCATGCAGATCATGTGTGAAAACATTCAGGTAGTAAGTAGTAGTGAACTCTGGATTCACTCTGAAACACTTCACCTCCAGGGGCCACGGTCCTTACCTCCTGGCTCTGTGGCCTGCCCTAATTCTGGTCTTCTGCTATCCAGGTCAGTCCACCCTATTTACTTGCTTTCTTCTCTTTAGTCAGTCAAAACTGCTGTAGAGCAAAGTCTCTGAAAGAAAAATCAGAGGAGCCCCTTGTTTTGGACAAAGCTCCTGCATGAAACCCCAACAGACCAGGCTAAAATCAAAATGGAATTTCAGGCCAAATGTCCCCCAAAATGAAGCTATGTGTCTGACATTCATAGAAATCAGGGTTAGAGAGAAAGCAGCAACATTTCCCAAACAGACCAGCTGCAAATTGACACAATAATGAAGGTTTTTCTACCTTCATCCTTATACAAAAAACAGTACCCAGAAGTAACTTTATGGCAGTTAATCAGTTGTTTTCCTATTGTTCTGTCCCTTTGTCTCAGCCTTCCAAGGAAAGTAACTTCAGAACGACCAATCCCCTTTTGCTTCTCATTTCTGCTTTCATCAAGCTGTTTTCTTTCCATTAAGCCAACTTCTGCTGGGCCAGCCGAAACACTGATGCCATCTTAGGAAATGTAGTGTCGCCTGATTTTAGAGTTTTTGGAACAGCTAAGATCTTAACACTCAATGGTTGTCATTTTTTGTCCCTTGAGAAGTCATTGCAAAGGAGACGCTGCTGTTGGTATGTTCTATAAAAGAGCTTTGAATCTAAAGTTGTTTTATAATACAACTGCGCCTGCACCGTGTATAGATCCGGTCTCTCAGGCCTCAGAGAGCAGAGAGGCCACTGCTTCTATTTAAAGTGGGCTGCTTGGAATGGCAGACTTCCGTCTCCCAGATGTGAACCCCTTCCAGCTCCAGGGAGATAGTGGAGTGTCTTGAACTTGACCTTTGGAAGAAAACTTATATTTATAACTCCAACGTGAAAAACAAAATGGGACAAGTAACACAACCTTGCAGCAAAACTGGAGTAGAATTTATCAAATGCCTTCAAGACCTCAAGGTTGCGATACCTTTACCCTCTGCAGTCAGAGCCAAAGGTTAATTACAGGGCGGTGGTATCTGGGATCTGGACAGATTAAGGTCAGTGATTTTCGGACTGATCATTGAACTGTTCTGCTGGAAGTGGGGAGGCCTGGCTGAGCTAGGGGATCCCGAGCTCTTCCTCACTGTCAACCAATTAGAATAGACTGTGGATCGAATTGTTATATAATAGGCACTGGGGCAGCATCTTATTTAAAGAGTAATTTTATTATACATTAAAAACCAGCAGAGGGCTGGGGTATTGTTTAGTGGTAGAGCACTTAGGGAAAAAAAAAAAGCAACTGGACTAATCCTACTTCATCCTTCATGTCTTTTGTAATCGAGGCCACTGAGGTTCAGAAAGGCAAAGTGACGTCCCCAAGGTGACACGTTGCTTTGACTAAAAGCTATTTCTTGTATTCCTCCTTTGAAAGCTCAAAAACTGGGCTGGCTGCCAAGTCTGCTGGGCCTTCGCTCCTCCGCCGTCTGGGTCAGCTCTTATGATATCCCCTGGCCCTGACCTGGCCGTGTTGCCTTTGCGTTTAGGACTCCTTGGTGTGCCTTTAGAAAACAAAACGCTGCTGAGATGCTCAGGGCAGAGCTGAGCCACAAAGCCACACACCTTGTCTGTGGGCCTTCTCTGACTCCGGGCAGTCGCCCTGAAGGGCTCCGGCTCTTGCCTGATGGTCTGTGCATCGAGGGTGGCTGAGCAGAGAAAGCCCAGCACTCCGGGGGCTGACAAGCAACGTGCTGTCCTCCAACAGGATGGTTAGATATGGGAACTCCAAATTAGGAGAATGTGCATTTAAAGAATCCACAATCAAAACGGGGAGAAGAGATTAAGGGACCAAGACCCATTGCCAGGCATGCCCAGAGATCCTACGGAAGCATTTGTTTTTAACTTTTAGGAAAATAAATCAATAAAGAAAATCCAGTATAGGAATATCAGTGGCATTTTGCAGCCCATATTCATGGATATGTGGGAAGTTTCCTTTGTACCATTCCTTCTTTACAGACCCCTCTTCACTGGGCTGTGTGACAGATGATATGCATACTCAGAAGCATTTGCATTTTTTAATAGCAGAAAAACTCATAACAAATCTATTAAAGTGGACAGAGAAAAAAAAGAATTACAGCACAAGCACAAAAGCTGTACACAAAGAATGAGGTCCCAAAGCATTTTTATTTCCAAGAGTGGCTCTCCTCAACCTAATGTTTGAGACTTTCTTGGTCTTTTGAAATGACAGTTTTTTATAGAGTTGTTTGTTTGCTTTTGTGTGTTGGTTTGTTTTGTTTTTCGCATAGCTGGGCCTCAAATTCATAGTCTCTTTGGGTGCTAGTCAAGCACCAGACCCCTGAGCCACATCCCCAACCCTTTCTAGCTTTTTGACTTTAAAGATTAGTTGCTAAATCCTTGCACATGTACCCTGGAAACATTGACCCAGAACCTGGCCAGCACCTGCTATGTGGCCTGCTGGGAATATGGAAGGAGAATTCTGGGACATGAGTTTCTTTCTCTTGTCACTGTTCTCTCTGTCATTCTACTTTCTATTTCAGTTCCACAGTTTCTATTTCTAACCCATGGTCTTTCTCTAACTGTCCCCAGTGAGACCAATCCATGTACTGAAAATGAAATTTATTTTTTTCCCAGTCTGTACTGAAGTCCTTCATGCTGAGAGTCCTACAAGGGCAACTCAGATTTTTTTTTAAAAAGACAAAGACTTGCACATGAATAACTCCCAGGAAATCATTTGAGAGCCCTATGTATATGCTGATATTTTAAGTTTCACACTTCTTTCTTCTGTCCCTAAGAAGATTCAGAGAATATTTAACTCTCTGGTGATAACTCCTGGGAGATGCTAAAAAAAAAAAAAAAAGAAGAAGAAACTGAAGACGTTTATTAGTAACACATAATGCTAAAGCAGTTCGCTGTTGTCTTTAATTCTCTTCTCAATTATTTACCAGGATAAAGATGTTGAACTTGAGCTCAGGTACATGTCTAGAGTAGAGAAATGATTGTCACTATTTTTTAATGTCATAGAATTCTTGGGTATAATAAATGACACCAGAGAGAGATTTGACCCTTGGCAAAGTTTCTCCTTGTAAGCCTTCCCAACAGGACTGATCGCCAGGCATGCCCAGTAGCTGGTGCATGAAAAGAGCTAACCCTTATCTAAAGGGGGGAAACCCGACTTTTCTGAATATTTAGTGCCCAGCATGGGTGCTGGACTGCGCAGGTATGGGAAAAGTATTGATAGAATAAACACATGCAGCTGTTCCCTGGATTCTCTAGGCATTAAAGACCTCATGCTTTATTAAACCAATTAAAAATATAGATTTACAAGAGCTTTTACAAAGTCTTCCTGCAACCATGCTGCGCCTCTCCCTCGCCACCTTCAGTATTGGCATTTTACTTTGATTTTATATTCATAAAGTTTATGACTACCTGTGACATTGGCATTAAAAGTCTACTTCTTAGAATCATTCAATGGGCTGATAATACTGTTGGCTTTAATGTACTACAATTATACCATGAATATAAAAGTGTTTGCCATAGGTTTAAATAGACCGGCTGTTTGTTTCTGTTTTTACTCTTGCAAATATATTCCCCTGCTCCTCCACGGAATGAGAATGAGGGAAAGGGCAACAGGATATGGGAGTTCGTGGTGACAGCCCCACCTGCACGTGCTGTGGTTCTCACAGCGTCTCAGGGGTGAGTCGACTTTCTCAGTGCCATTTAGATTCTTCTTATTTTTGCCCAAGCGTTCATCAAACTCACTGACCTCCCCCCTTCCTCAACCTTTGGGGTAGCTGGAATTACAGGCATCCCCATACCCACTATATGTCCTGTTTAAAACGTAAACAGAGTGAGGGTGGGGTGTAGCTCGGTGTAGCATGAGTCCCCAGGTTGACCAAGGCTTTAGGTTTGATCTCCCGTGCTCCAAAACACAAACTGGGGACTGGGGTTCAGAGGCAAGTGCTACACAGCTGTCACACTTACCATTACCAACAATTCAATGGCTTAAAACACCACCAGTTATTCTCTTAAAGCTCTGGAAGCCCACAGTCTAAAGCATATCTACTTGCCTAAAATCAAGGTGTCATCAGAGCTGCATTTCTTCTGAAGACTCAAAGGGAGAATCTGTCTCCTTTTTCTTTTCCCCCTCCCAACCTCTAGAGGCCACTTGCAGTCCTTGACTTGTGGCCCCTTCCTTTACCTTCAAAGCCAGCAGCGTTACTGTTTTCAAATAACTCTTTGACTTCACCATTTCTGCCTTCTCCTTCCATCCAATTAAGGATCCTTGTAATTATGTTGAGCCCACCTGGATAATCCACAATAGTCTATCTCAAATTCATCAATGTAAATATATTTTCAAAATCCCTTCTGTCAAATAAGCAATAGAGTCAGGTTCTAAGGATCAAGGCCACATGCAATCAGGAATTCATACAGTGCCCTAACATACTTAGCTGCCCTCAGGTTTCTAACCTTCTCTATGCACACGGCTTGGCTTCGTGCACTTTCTGTTGGTGCTTCTTTCTTTGATGTTATTCAGTTTTAAAGAGACCTAATCAATGTGCACAAACTGGGGTTGATAGATGTTCGACCTCAATGTAGACTAGTGGCTAAGAAACTACAGTAAGGCAATGAGAAAGGAGGCAGCAGCTTAGTTATAGAGGCCTGTAAGTCTCAGGCAGGGGGTGTTCGAACTTGCTACTCCAGGGCCTGTTGAATGAACTTACACAGTGTCCTTTTGTCTTTTAGGTGTATGGGCAGAAGTACATTGTGAAGAATTATTTCTACTATTACCTGTTCAGATTTTCAGCTACTTTGGGTCAAGAAGTGTTCTACATCACATTTCTTCCATTCACTCACTGGAATATTGATCCTTATTTATCCAGAAGACTGGTCTTAATATGGGTGGTAAGTATTACTAGAATTTACTAGCAGCTGCTGTACCCAAGTACTTTACATAATATTCTTTGTATTTGTTTGTTTGTTTTAAAATCTCATAGAGTACAAAGCCAGGCGTAGTGGTGCACACCTGTAATCCCAGCGCTGGGAGGCAGAGGCAAGAGGATCACCTTGATTTGAGGGCCAGCCTAGTTACATAGTGAGACCCTGTCTCAAGAAACAAAACAAACAAACAAAAAACAAAATTGCACAGAGTACACCTGTCTCCTAATTTACTTTGGAAAAAAATAAATGTAAGTGCAATGCATTTGGTCTTCAAAAACCAATCCAACTTGTAATTCATATTCTTCGATAGACATCTGGCCTTAGGTAAATAAAACCAGGAGAAAGGAAAAAGATAAGCAGAAAATGAAAATACCTTCTAAGAATCCACACGAAGGTATAAAATATGTCTCACCAAGAGGCCATTTTAGCAAAATTTGATAAAACCCCTAAAACTCCAAGTAGTAGTAAGCAACTACTCTTTTACACATTAGAGATTGAAATCTAGGAGGCAGAGTACCTGCCTAGAAAGGCTTCCAGTGTGGGAAGGGCAGCTGCCGTAGGCAACAGTGTCAAATCCAAGCACATAGGTGGAGCCCTGTCTGGTTTCCATGGTACCTTATCACTTCCCGTTCAGGCCAATGAGTTCTGAATGTTTGTTCATCTGGGAACGAGCGTACCTATCTGTGAAACAAAACGGCAAGCCACAAGTACCATAGGAAAATACTATGTGTTTGGGCGAAAGGGTTATTACAGTAAAAGACTTCCTGTGTGCATTCCCCCAGCTTCAAACACATGGGTCCATTCCATCTTGGCGCTTTCTGCAGCAGTTCAGGAAGTCCTTCCGTGCGCTTTAGTTGTTCTCTCGTGGCTGCTTTGGTGGCCTTAATCAATCTAAAATGTTTACCTTTCCTGGTCATTTTGACCATGAGAAAAAGCCAGAAGCTGCAGGATGCCAGATCCGGGGCTAAGG